>APFE031301325.1:43187-74057 GCA_000404065.3 Pinus taeda
CTGATACCACTTGTTATGCTTCTTAACCTGCAAAGCAATACCGAACAGAGAATATGCGAGAAAAATACCCAGAACACAGAATATGCGAAGAAAATATACCCAGAACACAGAATAGCAATGATTTTATTACTCAGAGAGAAATGTTCACAGGCCTTTTCAAGGGGGCAACCTCCAATAGAGCAGAGCTCGATTACAAAACAAGACACGATACTCCTCGCAGGGAGTCTCTATCCTTTATATATGACTCATACATGCAATACCACGGGTCAATACTGTGGGTTTTATTAATACCATCTATCTAATACTACCGCCCATTTACCCTTTATTTAATACTACCGCCCATTTGTAACTAACTGTGGTCCCTTCATTAATTGCGGTTTAACCACTTACAAATATTAATATGGGCTTTATTGACTCTTGACTATGACGTGATCCCATGACATGAATAAGGGGTTTAGAGTGGGACCCTAACAGACATGCCTTAGCTTACCATTGTTGATGCATATATCAAATGTCAAGCTGGGAATATGAAAATTGCTAGAGGAACAATAATCATGATCCTTACCAATTATCAATCTCCTAAACCCAATGTAGAGACATGAAACCCAAAATAGTTCTCTCCGAATTATGAAGGAAAAATATACCCTATCCTTACTATTGAAAAGGCCCTTACCTTCAAGTAGTAGATTGAAGATGATACCATCAATAGCTTCATTAGTCAACCATTTGCAATAGAATATCCAAATTGTCAAATGCTAGAAGATGTGTTGGATAATGAAGCTCAAGATAACCCTATGGAGGAGTCCACCAATGATCACATTCCTACGATAGTGGCTCATAACAACAGTCCAATTGAAATCAATCCTACTAAAATGTTAAAGACCAATGCTAACCTTGCTAGCTCCCAATGCGAATGATTAATACAAGTCCCCTAGAAGAATAAACAAGATTTTTTGGTATTACACAGATATGAAGAGAATTCATCCTACACATTTCATTTATATAGAGAGTGATGCTTATCCTATTTTTCAACCCCAATGAAGGCTAAACCCACACTTTAAGTATATCATGAAACAAGAAATTTATAAATTGATCGATGCTAATTTCATAAATCCCATATCAGATAGTGAGTGAGCATCTCCATTAGTTGTTATTCCTAAAAATAATGGGAAATGGCACATCTAGATAGCTTATATGGAATTAAACAAATATGCACAAAAGTATCATTTCCTTCTTCCATTTATTGATCAATTCCTTGATACTCTTTTCAGAAAGAAATATTTTTCTTTTCAATGTGGATTCAGCAGATATAACTAGATTCAGATTGCTCTAGAAGGTCAAGATAAAACCAAATTCACTTGCCCATGAGGAACGTTTGCATATTAATTTCTTCCATTCAACCTATGTGATGCACTGACAACCATTCAAAGGTAAGTTCTTAGTATAGTCTTTGATTTAATTAATTAAGGGCTTGCAATCTATACGGACAACTTCACACCTTATGGCGATGAATTTAAAGAAGTGTTGAAAATATGGAACAAAATCTCATCTGATGTATATTAACTAGACTATTCCTTAGCCAAGAAAAGTGTCATATGATGATTACAACAATCATGGTTTTGGGACATTTCATCTCTACTGTAGGCATCTAGGTGGACATAGCGAAAAATGATGTAAGTCTAAAACTTCTTGTTCCTCAAACACCATAGGAGTTAAGTAGATTTCTTGGCTACGTCGATTATTATCGATGGTTTATAGAATCTTTATAAAAAATTGCAGCACCACTATATGTATTAACAAGAAATGTGGAATTTATTTGGACTAATAAATGTGAAAATGTTTTTGCAGAATTGAAGAGATTACTATCAACAACACCTACATTATGTGGTCCTAATTGGAAACTCCCATTCCATATATCCTATAATGCATCGAGCATGGGCATAGGAGAAGTACTTCGGGAGGAATATTATAAGAAGCCTTATTCTATTTACTACAACAATAAAAACTTAACGTCAACCAAGCTAGATTATATAGTGTGGAGAAAGCATTCTTGGTTGTTATTTATGTTGTTAATAAATTTTGTCATTATATTACTGGATATCCCATCTTCCTATATATGGACCATTTTTCTAATAAATATTTATCTAATAAACCAATTATTAATGGTAGAGTGACTTGTTGGTTTCTTTTGTTGCAGGAAATCGATATCGCTATGAAAGGAAAAAAAAAAAAAATCTCATTGCAGATTTATTATTGATGATCCCACTTATAAATGGTTCCTCTCCTATAGAAGACCTATTTCCAAATGAACATTTATGCACATTATCTGTTAAAACCCTATGGTTTGCAGATGTTTCAAATTATCTTGCAATAAGAAAAATACCTCCACATCTATTGCCTAGAGAGAAGAAGCACATCATTCAATCTAGTGCTCAGTTTTCATGGCTAGATGGTTATCTTTTTCACACAAGAGTAGACCTTGATATTTGTAGATGCATAAGGGAAGACAAGGTTTATTGTATTCTCAAATCCTTCCATGATGATCCTTGTGGAGTCCATTTTGTTGATCGTAGAATAGGGCATAAAGTACTGCAAATGGGTTACTTCTAGCTAACAATATTTAAGGATGTTGAAAAATAATTTCAAAGTTATGATAATTTCCAAAGAATGGGGCATCCAAAAATGCATCTTTAGACATAGTTTCCACTGGATCCATTGAAAAATGGGCTATGCATTTTGTAAGCCCCATTAATCTTCCATCAAATCCAAAATCACATATTCTGGTTTGTACTGACTACGTCATGAATTGGGTGAAGGTGATAACTATTTCCAGAGCTACAAAAGAAGTAGTTACAAATTTCTGGTTTGAACTCCTTGTCCTATATGGCCTACCTAGGGAACTCTTCTTTAATGGAGGACTATAATTTACAACTCATAGGGTCTCTACAACATTACAAAAATATCACATTAAACATAGAGTTAGCTCTTGTACCATTCCCAAGAAAATTGGTTAGGTATAGAGAACATACAAAGTTTTGGAAAATATTATGACTAATAAAGTGGCTACTAATTATTGAGATTGGTCTTCCAAACTCCCTAAAGCCTTATGGGCTTACTGTACTACTTGGCGTAAAACCACATGATTTTCACCTTACCAACTTGTTTATGGTAAAAGTCCAATTTTCCTAACTGGATTTTAAATCAACATGCTTAAGAGTGCCCTATAATTTGGCTTGGATCTCTCAGAAGCGTAAAGACAACGCTAGGAACATCTCAACAAATTAGACAAAATGTGCCTTGTTTCTCTCCAACAAACATCCATAGTTTAACAACAGAGAGCTAAATGGATTGATAATCTCATTAAAAGAAAAAAAATTCAAAAACATGATTGCGCATTTTTATATGGTTCCAAGTTTCAATACTTCCCTGGAAAGCTTCAAACAAGATGTTTAGGCCCTTATGAGTTCAGTGAAGATAATGGGACAGTGTGCATCTCTCTCATGAACAAAACTAGTGTTTCATTTCTTTCCAATGGTCGTCGGCTACACCAATACAATCAACCAGTCACAAAGGAGTATTTTGTTCATAAAGTCACAGATGATGTCGATTTCTAGATTGTAGGTGCACAAGGGAATTTAAAAATTTCACTACTGAAATCCTATTATAACAACTGGAAATTATTATTTTAATTGTTAATTAATTTAACAATTCATCTTCTATGAAAATACCAAATAATTCACACTACAACCTTCACAAATAAATTGTGAAAATAATAGTGTTGGAAACTAAGAAATGCTAACACACACACATAAAAATTGATATAGTAATTTTTGGAAAATTTTCCCCAGAAAAACCCAAATTGGGAAAACTGATGCAACAACTGAGGGTTTTTTTATTATGCAACAATGAAATTCTAAGTACAATCTATGTATGCCCATCTGGCAATCCAAATAGTAAGGAAATCTAGCCAAAATTATGTAAGCGAATTTTCCTTACTCCACATGCAACTGCGACACAACTTAGCTTCACAAACTCATCCTCCTGGACCCCTCACGCTGGCTTCTGCATAGTGCTTGCATAGACCCTTGGACGTCTAGCTTGGAGCTATCTCTGATCAATTTTTTCTTCCTGTGTCTAGTGAGGAAAATGATTGTTTGGCCTTCTTGAATACTTTCTAGGCCTATGGAAACTGAAGCCATTTTGCCTCTAGCTAAATCAAATTTCCCTACGAAGTTGACTATGTAGTCCTTTGTGATGCCTCATTTGGAATAAATTGGCTTCTCACTTTTGCCTCTCCACATCTAGAAAACTTCCTTTGGATCACTATCCATGCCCCTCACTTTCTCTCCTTCCTTCTCTGAATTTTTGGAAATTGTTGCTTCTCTCTGGAAATTGAACTGCCAAGGAAATTGAGCTCCATAAGTGTGTTATCCATCTACCCATCAAGTTCTTCTTATAATCCTTTGTTGGACCTCTAACGACCTATATTAAAACTTATTCAAGGGACCAAATTATTTCCCAGTTGATCGGTGTGAGTTTCTAGATGATTCACACCCCATCTCAATTAATTATGATTAATTTACCACTTTTTGTAAATTTAGATTTATGAAATAATTAAAAATAGGCTAATAATGTAATTGAGACACTTCTAGGTGGAAGTTTGAAAAACATATCTAGGTTATGTAGAAATAATGTATTTTAGCCTCTCCAAAACGTTTCGAGACAAGACCACCTCCAATGTTACAAAAAATAACAATCCCTCTTAGTGAGGAAGGTGTTATGTCTAGTGTTGTACATTCTTCCACAACACTCTATCTCTATACCATCCTTTGTCACGCTACTAATGTCTAGCCACTTTGACTTCCTACCACTGTCCACCAACCACTACGCAAATATGATGTTGCATATATGTTGCTGTTGACACTATTGTACTCCTTCCAAATCTAGATCTACACTAAAACTCCCTCTCATTTGTTGTTGCTACAACTGCAACTACTACAACTGAGAAGAATCCTAAATACTTAATAAACTATGTTAGCTACATCTATCTTCTGATAATGCTACTAGCATCTGCACTGTCCACTAACGAATCTACGTTGATGTTGACTCTACTACTGAGCTTCCTGCTCTACTATCAACACTTCGCTGTGCTTCTCAGCATCTGACGACAACTAGTCTGCAACTGTCACTCTAAATTTGATTGCATCACTAACACTGATCCATCATGCTACTGAATACTATGGCCCCTAATAGCTAGGTAATGATCCATGAGGAGGACACCTCAATGGACCCTTCCCATGTCTACACTTCTCTGGGACTATAACTCCATGTCGCCCCACCTCACTCTTGTAGGTATAGTTGCAAATATAGAAAATTAATCTACTCATACTGTTGTTGCTACTTCTTTGCTGATGCTTCAACACTGATACTGCAATAATGATTCTGGTCTCCCCAGATCTTGAAGTGTTAGCTTCCATAGGGTTTCTCCCTCTGAAAGTACACTCCCTCTGAGTCCCAATCCTCCTATCAGAAATATCTCGGCTGCCTCCTGGAAATTAACATTGTCCTCGTATACTGAAAACTAGACTACGTAGCTCTGTGCTAGGAATTTTTTGGCTGGGACTGCAATTGCAATTCACACTAAGAATAATGTAAACTTTGAAATGGGAACTATAAACTCAAAACGGGAACTCTGGCCAAAAAACCCCAAAAAAACATGAAAAACGGTGCTAAAAATGACAAGTGTGTATACTAGACCGATGTTTTTTTTTAGGGTCAATTTTCAACATTTTTAAAAAATGGCAGTAAAACCAAATTTTTTTGTGAAAAAAATAGTTGTTTTTGAGGAAAAAACACACTAATGTTTTTGGTAGACTACCATTTGTCTTTCCTAGGTATAATTTCAACATTTTTAGTATTGACGAGAAAGATAAAATAATGGGATCTGAAGCACATCAAAATTCTATCAATTTTCATACATGTTGTTAAACATATAATAACATGACACTAAAGACCACTAAAATTCTAATTGTTTTCAACCAAAATATTAAAGATACAAAAAATTGGAAAATTTTCGACCATAAAATTAAAAAACCGTGACATTATGAACAAATTACATGACTAAATTAATCAAAATGTCATTACTTGTAGATTGAATGAAACATACATTATATCTCTAAGTTATTGTTGCATTGTAGATATTCTAGATCGTAAAAATCATCATAATTACAACTTATAATCCAACAAACATAAAAATGACTCATAATTTCGTTTAACACTATATGGAAATCGAAATTTTTATTTCAAGATACAATTCAAACATCAGTTATATAAACTGTTTAGAAAATTATTCAAAATCACTCATATTTTCTTGGACACCTTCAGAATTCACATCTTCAGATGAATGACTGGATGCAGATGAAGATGTTCCATATTCTTCTCTTCCATCAACTAGTGCCCCATTTGAGTCCACATGCATGCCCACCATTTCAGGTTTCAAAATTCTTCTGGATCTATGACTGGTTTTAGCAGACTCCCATCTCAACATTGTTCCTTCTAGTAACAACCTCTTCAGAATCTCTATCATATTCAAGTGAAGAGTTCCTCTCTTTGTTAAATAGAAGTCATAAACAAGTATGTCAATATCCTCCAATTTTAAGAGGTTTGTGTGGCGACGATTTATATTTGTGCCCTTTCTTTTTCTCTTTCCATCAAGTTTTTTATCAACTACCGTCTCTAGCTTATACACACCATTGAATGCGTGTGTATTTGTGGCATACGAATGTACTTAAACACCTGCAACATCTTCATTTTTTGTAATGACGTTTATAACCTTAGCAATCCAGAATGGATAGCCATCTGGGTCTCCATCTGCTAGCACTGTGATCATGCAACCATCCTTAATATCATGTACTGAAACCCTATAAAGGTCTTCCATGGCTCCACGTTGTGCATAAGATCTTCTTGAACCAGTATACATTTCTCTTTCCTCTACCTGTAAAGAATTAATAATACCTTGAGATTGTTGATGTTCAACAATGTTTCTTTCCTCATGTTCATTTGATACATCTTGTGGCCAAATAAATGGATTTTTCAAAGGTATATCTTCATTTGTTGTTCTTGAAATGATATCACTTTTATTATTGAAAAAAGACTCCCACCAAACTGAATCAGCAATATCAAAGTACTCATATGTATATCTAATACATTTTTTAATTTCTTCTAGGCAATGAAAATAATTTATATCTCTATTCTCTCTGCGTGCATTATAAACTTCAGCAATTGATTGTAATAATAATATATTTGATGCAAATATTGGATGGTCTAGAATGAATTTCAAAAATGCCAAACCTGATGATGGTGCCCATTCTGCAGTAGTTGAATACTTCTTGCCCCATATTAGTGTTTTCCCATCAATTTTTTTGATACGAAATTGATGTTGGAAGCTAATGTCATTAAGTTGTTCAATGCATTTCTCCTCACCATACAATCCTAGAATAAACATTCACATGTCAACGATTTCTTCCAACACATCAAAATTAGGCTCTGACATGTACCATTTCTTAATACATTCAATTAATTATGGAAATCTCCCAACTTCCTTCCTCAATGTGATCGAAAAACGACTGAACATCTGATCAATATGGTCATGAGTGTGCCCAAAAAGAAGGAAATGAACCTTTACCTTCTGAAAAACTCTCAATTCAACAAGCATGTTTAGATATCCAAAAAAAATCTAATTTTTGTTTTCACGACAAGTGTTGTCCAATTGTAGATACAAAACTTCACGATGGTTACCGGACCAATGAGAAAGCACATCATGAATTATGGTTATTGTCAGATTTGCATCATTATGGATATTTGGAGTTGTGAAGTATACCCCTGGCAACATTTTCCCATTAAAGACCATACAACTGATCAAGTGATACTGAATAAAAAATTTCTCTTATAAATTTTTGGGTGTGCAAACAAAATGTGATATAAGTATTTTCTTCTGGTCCATACCATCAACTATAAAACTTGAATATTTATTTGGATTATCATAACACTTCTTTCGATGCTTCTACAACTTTTTCCTATTACTTGTTTGTTGTTCGCGATGCTCTTAAAGTGCTTTGACAATGGAATCTACACAACATAAATGAAATTCATTAAGAAATACGTTTCATAGTTGATGGCTATACAAGTTTAAAAATTAAAGTTATGAATTCTTACCTCTTTTTGACCCTTCAAATTTTTCTCTTTTTTATTTAAGAGAATCACATGTACTGCAAATCCCCATCTTTTTCTTCTTAGGAATACAGGCATTATTGAATTATTTCTTCCATATCTTCACAAAATATTGATATGTAATAAATCGACCATGTCTCTCAGCACCTTCTACATATTCTTTGTGTAAGTTATAGATTTCTCTTCTTGAGAAAATATTTGGAATATGTATTGTCTCTCTATTTGGCATACACTCTCCATGCGTTGAAAATAAATCTTTCATCCATGACATTGCAATATTTGATAATGGCCCAAACTATCGTTTGTGATGTATTTTTGAATTAAATGTGAGATCCTTTTCCAAATTTTCTTGTATTCTTGACAGGCGAGGATTACCCATTAAATGAAACATTTTGGAAGCCTTTCTACAAAGAAATAAAGACCCGATATGATAATCATAACCTGACAATGTAGATTGCATGCAACTCACTAAATTTGAATTTTGCATGCTTTTATTCATTGACAAATATCTCTTCCTTTTCTCTAATGCAAACTTGAAATCCATATGTTTCAAGCAATTTTTTTGACAACATTCACATGAAATGAGGGTACTGATAGAACTTCTTCTCATCATATATTATGCTCTACCCCTTGTATAACTAGAACATCTTGAATTGATATGAAAATTTTTGCTGCTACTCGATAAAATATTTCCTGGCAACATCTCCATCATTGGATCATCATTTGTATAAGCATTTTCATCATCACTATGAGGAATGTTATCCTCACTATGATCATCTGTGCTTTTTGAATACTGACTTGGAGGATATTCCTCATATTTCCCTTCTTCAGTGCTACTCTCATAGTCCTTAGAATTAGGACTAAATGGAAAATTTGACTCGATTTTTATTGGATATTCTTCATCATGTGCATTGCAAGTGTTGCTCTCATAGTCCATAGGATTAGGAATACGTCAAAAATGTGATTCTTTACCTACTAAAAAATTTTCATCCTTCCCTTCGTCATAGCTGCTCTCATAGTCCTTAGGATTCAGATTAAGTGCTTCATCTTATCCTTCATCACTATTTCTCTCACAGTCCTTAGGATTAGAACTAGTTGGAAAATATGACTCTTGATTTATTGCAAATTCTTCAACCCTTCATCACTATTACTCTCATAGTCCATGGGATTAGGACTAAGTGGAGACCGCGACTCTTTATTTATTTGAAAATATTCATCATGCACTTCATCATTACTACTCTCATAGTCCATAGGATTAGGACTAAGTGGACACCATGACACTCTATTCATTTCAAATGATTCATCATGTTCTTCATCACTACTGCTCTCATAGTCCATAGGATTAGAACTAAGTGGGCACTGGGAAACTCTATTCATTTGAAATTTTTCATCATGTTCTTTATCATTGTTGTTCTCATAGTCCATAGGATTAGGACTAAGTGGACACTGTGACACTCTATTCATTTGAAATTCTTCATCATGCTCTTCATCACTACTGCTCTCATAGTCCATAGGATTAGGACTAAGTGGACACCATGACACTCTATTCATTTGAAATTATTCATCATGCTCTTCATCACTTCTTCTCTCATAGTCCATAGTATTAGGACTAAGTGGAAATTGCGACCCTTTATTTACTCAAAAATCTTAATCATTGCTACTCTCATAGTCCACAGGATTAGGACTAAGTTGAAACCGTGACTCTTTATTTATTTTAAATTCTTCATCTTGTTTTTCATTATTGTTTCTCTCATAGTCATTAGGATTAGGACTAAATGGAAGATTTGAATCTCTATTCATAGTGGAATAAGTTTCGTTATATTCATCAATATGAATAGAGTTGTTACGTGACGAAAATGTTGATGCTTCACAAACCGAAACTTCACTATCAGAAGAATCCATGCCTATCAAACAGAATAGGTTGAATGATACAAACACACTCTCTCCTAATGATAATATGTAGCTTAAAGAATGAAAATTTCCCTCCAAAGTTTCCCTCCAATATTTTTTGCCGAAAATTTTCCCTCCAAAATCTCGTTTCATGAATTTTCCTCCATAATTTTCTTCTACAATTTATTGAAAAATTTTAACTAATTTTTTTTTATGAAATAAGTCTTTTAAATTAAATCTTTAAATTAAAATTGTAAGCCAAATCTTTTACCTAAATTAATTTTTTACTTGAACTATATAATATTTACTAGACAATTGAATGTTTCTTTTTTTAATTTTATTATATCTTCTAAAACAAATTAATCCCACATTCACTATGCGGTAAAATAATTCTGTAATGTTCACTTTATCATAATTTATTATATTTCCATAATAAAAATTATATGTTAAAGTCTTTATAAGAATAAATTAATCCCACATTCACCGTGCAGTAAAACAATTCTGTAATGTTTGTTTTATCATAGTTCCCTATATCGCCATAACAAAATTTATGTGTTAAAGTTTTTATAAAAACAAATTAGTCCCACATTAATCATGTGGTAAAATAGTTTTGTAATTTCCACAATAACATAAATTTCATTATCACTATTCCTCACATCACATCAAGATTTTTCGAGGTTCGTTAAAAGACTTGGAGTGAATTTGTGGAGCAGCTACATTGTTATCAACAACATATTCAATGAAATATTATCACATTTGAAAGGTTAGTTTCCCTTTGGATGTGTGCAAGTTTTAAAATTCAATAGGTTTAATGAAATTTGCATTTATTTTAAAAATTAAAAATTTAGATGAGACAGATTTACCCACTATGTCCGCAGTGGGCATGGTGGGCCCGATCGTGTTTGCTGGCAACCCAATGGGCCCATGGGGGAGGGGTTGGGGGTTGGCCACCCAGCGCCCCGCCCCACCCCAGTGGCTCACTGGGGTGGGGTAGGGGGTTGAGCGCCAGCCCTTGCTCATGGTGGGCCATTGCACCACCGTGTTGGGGTGAGGGGGTTGGATCCCTGACCCTTGCCACACCCCGATGGGCCGTTTGGTCTCCGGGGTGGGACGGGGGCCTAAGCGCCAACCCCCTGCCACACCCCGTTTGGTCTCCGGGGTGGGATGGGGTGGCTAGCACGTAGCCCCCTGCCACACCCAGATGGCCCAACGGTTGGCTGGGGTGGCAGGCCTATTCCCAGAATTGGCTCGCCACATCGGCCGACCATTCGGTCGCCAAGGTGGCATAGCAGGGGGCTGCATTTTTTTAATTTCTTATTTTTTTTTTCATTTTTTTTAAACGGTTATGTTTTACGAAATTATTTATCATTTATCATTTTTTTTGTTAATTTAAGCTATTGTTCTTTTGTAATTTACTCATTTATAGATATGTGTACTTTTTTTTACAGAAAAATGGCATCAAAGAAGATTTCTATGAATCTTTTCGGACTAAAGACTGCTAAAATTAAAGGTGGATCCTCAAAAAACACTGTTGAACGAACAAAACTTGAGCTGGTAGCTACAAATTTATCAAGTGCCTCAAACGATAAGAAGATGATTTCATACTGGAAGAAATCAAAAGAAGTGAAACTTCTAGAAAATGTATGGTATGTGAAAGAAAGAGAAGGCGAAGATGTGTAGATATATCTATATATTGATATCACTAATGCTAGTGGAATTTATGAGGTGCTTGGAAAGGTCATAGGCATGTGTTTGATACTAGACACTAAAGTTGTTTATATGCTTACAAAACCGCCCAAGTCACATGACAAGATTAAATATCAGTTATCATATTAATTTTATGACACGAGAGAGGTATCTACAAAGTTGTCTAAAAAAATAATAAATGAGATTGCACAAGATATCGTAAGTATTGTTATTTATATTTGTGTTTTGTGTTATTGTAACTGTCTTATTATATTTTTATAACTTAGTTTTTATTGACATATGATATTTTGTTTGACAGACTTTTGTTGAAAGTCTTTCAATTATGTTGGGAGGCATTCATTTCAGAGAGAAAGATATTATGAATGTCGTCAGCAGATTCTACTGAGGGTCAAAAGAAGATATGGAAAAAAAGCAAAAAGTAGTAATTCATGATGCTACAAAACTACATCCAAAGGATAAAAAAAATGCCTCTAGTGGATAAATCTAGCAAAGGTAGACAGTTACTTTTGAATATGAGGAAGTTGAAACTAACACTGAAGAATATGTTGTTATTACCGAGGATGACATTGGAACTGATTTTAGAAAGGAGAAGAGCCATAAAAGACAAAGGTAACAATGCCTAGGAATGTCTTTGTTCTAGTTAATGATGAAAATATTATGAGGAAGAAAAGTAAAGTTGAAAATTCTCAAGTAGTCATTACCAACAGTGAAGATCCGAGTGAAACTTCAATCTAAAGCAAGGAAATAATTACACTAGGAGCTGATTTAGAGGATGGAATTATTAAAACAAAACAAAATTCCATTCAAAAGAACTTGCCAAAGAGAAAATTAATTGAGGGTGGTCATACATTTTAGCTTAATATGAGACAAATCTATAAGGCAAGTGAAGGAAAATATAAATATCAAATCAAAAAGCCACACCACCTACATATTCACAACTTGAGTACATTGATGAGGTACAATCAATATGCTCATGTGGTTAATTATGTGCTTCTTTTTGATCCAGTTCAAGTTCCCAACAAAGAAGAATTTAATAAGTCAAAATGTTTTTAATACAATTATTATGTTTTTGGGGGGAGCCATTTTGTAGAATCTCAAAGGAAATTGATGGAGGAATATCTCAATAACCCACATTTTAAAACAATCAAATGTATCATTTGTGCTGGTTTATTAGATACATAAGAAAATTATTGGTATGGGATCATAATTCAGATAATGAATATAGGATGTCTATGACTTCCACCCAAAGGGTTAGATTTATTCATAGTGAATTTGAAGAAAAATGTGGTGGGGATAAGATAAATGTTACTATACAGTCCGAAAGGACTGTTGTATGGAAATAGGCTATCAAACTGAGGAGAGAATCAATTCAAAAAGCGACATAGTAAATACTCATATATTCAGAGATATTCATAACATTTTCCAGTTGGCATTTAGAATTGGAGAGATATGGGAATTGATTAATGAGATTTTTAGCATGTGGGATAACATTGACATTAAAAAACAAAAGGTCAAAAGGTCTAAACCATTGATATGTAGCAACAATAAATTAGGTCTTGAAATGAAGCAGCTTCTAGAGTATATGACTATCACACCTTGGAGAGAAATGCAAGGAGTGAAAGATAAAATCGTGTCAAAGCAATATTATGTCGTGTGAGGTGAGGGGAATTATCATTGGAGGAAATTTCTGAGGATTTTCAAAAGTGAGTTTGTTGAATTATTTTTACTTATTTCTAGATTATAATTTTCTTTTAAATATAACATATTGTTCTTGGTAGTATTTGTTATACATATGATTATATTAACTTTTTTTACTTTATCTATTCAGTCACAAAGTTTACATTAAATACAAGGAAAAATGGTTAAATTGTTGAATGAAGATAGTTGGGATGATGTTCTACGCAACTATTCGGATTCAAGTTCTACTACATCAACACTAAGAGATTTTTATCTTGCATTTAAAAAAGTATGTTGATTTATACATTCATTTTATTCATCTATATATTATTTTTATTTTATAATTTATACATATACTTGTCTATTTTATTAAATATGAGGAAGGATGCAAATGGAACACCAAATAGTTTTAGAACATTTATTAAAAAAATTAAGATCGAAACATTGAAGAAGCTATGTTTTAAGAATGTCGAACTTGATCCAACTCTTACTCATTTCATTTGGAATGGGCTTGACAGTATTCAATATCAAGTAATACAAGGCGATTGTGAAGACATTGCTAAACGCATAACTAAAATGGATTTTTTCCCTAGTTATTGCAGATATTCCCCATGGTTTCAATATTCCAAACATTGACTATGATAGTGACCCTTATACTTATCAAGCTCTTAGTAAAGTGGTTGCGGGATTTGTAGAAGTCACATCATCACCATTATGGAGATTTGTGACATTTCATTTAGACACACAATTGACAATGTTATTGTCAAGCTTCAAGGGGAAAACAAACTCAATGATGCAGCTTATATGGTAAGACGTTGAAAATGTGTCTTTCATTAATATTAAAAAAATCATTTATCTACAACTTAATTGAACTTTTAATATTTCATGTTATAGGAAAAAGTTAAATCTTCTTAATCGTGAAGAACAACCATTTATAAATGATTGTGAGTTCATCCATATTTATAGTTGGGCAAAAGATGATAGCTATATGCCTATGCTTTTTAATCGGGTAGATGGAAAGAGTGATAGCCAAGTACTGGTTTATGATACTGTTGTAGAAAAACTAACATATGAAGACAAAAAAGAAAAAGGAGAGAGAGTTAACATTTATCAAAAACCATTGTCATTGATTAACTATCTTATAGACATATGTTCAAATGAAGGAGATTGGGTTCTAGATTTATTTTTTGGCTCAGTTAAGATTTATTATATAGAATTGAATTTAAATATCTTCTTTCTTAATTTATATGTCATTATACCAATTTACTTCATTATTTCTTTTGTGCTTGATAATTAGGTACAACCCTAACATGTTGCCTAAAAAAGGAAGAAATTGCATTGCCATTGAAAAGTATCTAGTCCATTGCAAATTTATTTAGTAAAGGATTAATGCTCTTCAATTTCTTCCAGATGCAATGCAAAAAATTGGGTTGAAGAAAGGGGATTTTAGTGAAACACGCGTGGAAAAAAGGCAAAGGAACCTCAACCAGCATTACATGGAATGATTGGAAAGGCATACATTGGGAGATTCACAGACATCATAGATCCAATAGAAGAGGAAAATGAGGAAAATGAAGAAAAAATATTGTGGGAGAAGATAATGATGAAACTCTAGAGGATGAAGGGTTTGGATTATGTGATATTGTTGATTAAATTTAAGTTATGCTTGGAAATCAAGCTCATTTTTTGCAACTATTAATTAGTTATACTTGTAATGTTTTTGAAATTGACATTTCATGAGAATAATAAACATTCAATTAATGTTGTTATGTGTTCAATATTTGTATTATGTGATTTTCGCTTTAATTTTTATGTGAATCATTATTTTTTGAAAAAAACAGTGATTATTATTATGTTTTGACATGAAATTCATAAAAGAAAACTATTATTTAACCATTTTTGTTAAAATTTTCCTATAAAAAATGTAATTTTGACATGTCACTTCTAGCAAAAAATAATCAAAATGTGTAATTTTTTTGTTATATTTATGTTAAAATGGTTATTTTTATGTCAATTGTTAAAAATTATTGTTTTTTAGAGACAATTATTTGATGTGCATTGAAAAATTAATTAACGATATATAAATATGTAGAATATCGAAACTTTAAAATATCGACCTTCTTCTTTAACTATGCAAAAAAATAAAAACCTCACTGCAAAAAAAACTAAAATAAAAACAGGAAAATATGAAGAAGAAGACCACTTCAAAAATTGTCAAATTTAGAAAATAATTATTAACATTTAATACATTAGAAAATTTAATGTCAAAAAATAGGTCTTTTAAAAAAAGGCCCTCATGCAGAACTAACACTTTTTAAAATCAGCATGCAAATCACTAACATTCTAAAAACTAATGTACGTAAAATGATTTAAAGTGTCAAAAACTATGCTAAAAAAATATGTGTATTCTACATCACCACTTTTCAAAATTGGGTCACTCTTTTGCTACCTCTATGAAATCGGTAGTTGTATTAGTTCATGTTTCAAAGTTTACATTGTTGCACATTAAAGTGTAGAGGAAGCACTTTGGTCCTAAAGAAGGTACATGGGAGATGGTGGATCAAATGTGAACCTTGTATCCTTCATTGTTTGTCGGTTGAGGCAAAGCAGTTTTGGTTTGATGTTGGTATATGTTTGGCATATGTTTTGTTGATGTTATGGTATATGTATGTATATGTATACGGATGTAAATACTACCATGAGCTAAGTTATAAAGCTGCAATAAGTGGTATGGGTGTCATGTTAATATGGTTGTTATATTGTCATGTTGTCATGATGTTTTTCTTTTGAGTAGGTCTTCATTATTATTTAGATTATCTTCCTGATATATCGCATAAGGTTTCTTTTTTTATCGATGTTTCGAACCAGCAATGGTGGTTCATCTTCAGGATGTGAAAGATTATTGAAAGACTGGTCTCATTTTTCCAACTATATATAGAGATGCTTAGCCGACACATATTGGGATTTATTAAATTATTTTTAAATTGTTCTATTTGTTTTTAATATTGTGATAGAATTAATTTAATTATTCTCTGTGATTTTTATGTCGACTCTTATTATATTGTGACCCCTTAGACTTGCAGAAACCTCAAAGACAAGGTCTTTCATTGTAAATACTACAACGAGCTAAGTTATAAAGCTCCATGGGCAGTATATTTGCTTTTCAGTGTCTTTTCTAAGGTAATGGTGTGGTTTAACACTGAAGATGGCGTTCCCTAAGGGGGAGGGTTATGTAATAGCCCTGGTGAAAATTTCATGTAATAAAGGGAAAATAAGACCAATGTTAAGGGACACTTATTCCAAGTTGAATGTTGGGCAAAGATATCCTAGTGGGTATCATTGGATGTGTGTTTTGGCTAAGGAAAATTGGAAAAGGCTAAGGTAAAGGCATTAAAAGGAAAAAAGGAATTGTTGGCACATTTATTTATGAAAATAAAGGAAATTAGGACAAAATTAAGGTGAAAGGTCACAAGTTGCATGTGAGGAGGAAATTCAAGGAAAATAATGGAAAATGAAGAAAATAAAGGACTCATTAATAAAAAGCCTTATGAGGATCAGTTGGTAACCATTTTTAGTTCAAATTTGGAGCTCTCTCATTATTCTCTCTCTCTCTCCCACACTTGGTCACTTAGAGTTTTCTTGGAGCATTCTAGCTTTCGATTAAGGAAGGAAAAGCAAGCAAAGGGAAAGGAAGGAAAGCAAGGAAAGTAGAATCAATCAACTTGAGTAGAAATACTTACAGGTAACCATTTGCATGTGTGATTTCCTAGCTGGTTTGGACACGCATGGCTTTGAAAGTTGGTGTATGGTTTTCTTGCTATTGATGGCATGGTTTTGTTGGGTTATGACAGTGTTTTTCAGCCTAGCCTTGTCTTCTTCTGTATGCCATGGTGTTGTGTTGGCTTAGGGGGTCCTAACCTAGGTTCACAGTTAGCTGTGCCAACCAACAAAACCCTACACTATTGGCCCCTTCAGAAACAAGCCACGTAGCATAGGGTACAGTCTCACCTGAAGTAGTATGGGGGGGATGCAAGAACCAAGTTTTTGCATCCAAAGACTAGTGTGATGTCTTCGAGTGCCTCAAATCTGTCTTCACACAGATCGATAAACTCTTAGGGCTCATCATTGCACTATGTTAGAACAGCCTTCAAACCTTCGCGAAGGTCTACGATCACTCCTTACAGACCTTTAACAATCAATTTTCCTACTTACATGCCTTAGAGAGTAGTCCTAAATTAGTGTTCGCACAGATTTACTTAATTCATTAGTAAACAAAAGAGAAATCACGAGAGTATTTGCAAAAGCATTTAAACATATTTTGTGTACATTATTAAGACTTATTCAAGAGAACCACATAACATTCAATTAATATCTCATAAAACAAATCATTCATCAACAACATATACCGTTAGCAGAGATAACTGGAATACTCAAGAATTCTTCAGAAAAATGTCTTTATTGATCTTTAATTCAAGATTACAGGCTCAAACTACCCTGTGCACATAGCTGTAGGTGTCCATGCACTCAGTTGCAGACTCTACCTAGGCCTTCGTGCACTCAGTTGTGAAGCCTTTCTTTCCCTGTCTAAGTGTAGGAAGTAGAGCCTTGTTGCCCTAGCTCCTATCCTAGAATCTTCAATCAACCCCATTCTCTACCTTCGCTCCCTCTAGTTCTACTTGTCACTTCACCAAGACTCACTACGGGTGAATCTCAAAACTTATCCAAAATAAGGGGCTAAGCCCCTTTCACTCCAATTCACCTACAGGCTGTGCATCCACAAATCGCAGAGACTTTACATTATTTACAAAATTGTACCAAAATTTGGGTTATCTTAACCCCAAACTAACCCAAGGGACCCCATCCCAATAGGTCCCCAACACAAAGATCATGACTCACCCTTGAGTTACTCTCCTAGCGCCACGATCTTACAACAAAGATTCCCCAGCTCCACTTGGATTATTTCAACTTCAGCAACATTCTATTCCATTGCATGTTGAACCTCCTTGATCAGTATTTCAGTGGTTGGTCCTTCTACTACCAGCCTCATCGTGTGTTGCGTCTACTGTTGTCCCTTAATCTTGTGTTGGATGTAAGTCATGACATGATAAACCTCCTCCAACCAAGGTTGTAACTTGGCCTTTAGCAAGGCCTCCTTCTTCTTGGCTTCCTCTACCTGTGCTAGTAACTATTTTCCTTCCTGTAACCTGGCAAGGTGCTATGCTGGTGCTAAGGTGTGTGTAGTCGCCTTGACCTCATCATATTGGCGCTACATCTCCCTTACCTCTGTGTTCAATGTCTGGAGGTTTGAATCCTCCTGTAGATTGGTCAATAGCTCCATAGCTTGCTTGAATAGTGTCGCATAGTCAGTCACTGTGGCATCCAAGGTAGCCATGCCTTCCTTTATTGCAATTCCACATTTCTCCAGGAGCTCAAGTGGAGTCGTGGGTTGCAACTTCAACTGTAGCTCTGCAATCTTCATGTTGAACTCAAAAGTTACTTATCCAACTTCTTCTCTGGCCTCACACACACCAGCGGTTAAGTTTCTGATTTTGGCTTCTGGCCATGCATCCTTCGAGATGTGAAGCTCAGGCACTGCCTTGCATGCCTCCGCTATAGTTGACTCCAGATGTGAACTATATAGTTGAAATGCCTCCTTTTCCCTCAAATCCTGCATCTTTTCAACAAAAAATTGTTCATTGTTGACTTTGTACTCACTTATGTTTGGTGTGGAGCCCGATTATCTTCTATATTCAAAGGTATCACCGCATTGGTCCCCAATTCGTAATGGGGTGACAACATCACTTGTCTATGTACACTACTAGGAGGGTCTAGGGAGGGGAGAAAGAGATTATTTGGAGCCCCTCCTAGTGGGGGATCGGGGGCAGCGCCCTCGAAACTAAAATCAATGTAAAATTTCCTTATAAAATGTTGTAATTTTGTAGTCAATCTAGGCCATTCATTAGGAGGAGATCTGACGGCAGAAGTTATGTTTAATTTAGGTTTTTTTTTCCCTAGAAGAAAACCCCTTGCTATATATGAGGGAATTGTATTGTGTCTATGTAGATTTGTATTCTGAGTGAAAGAAGAGAGAGGAGATTGTGTGAGAGCGAAGAGGGAATTGCAACGGATCTGTTGTAAGTTGTATCTCTTCAGTTTGCTGGATAATATAAAAGGAAGGAATGGTTGTTTCTCTGTGGATGTAGCCCAAATTGGGTGAACCACATATATCTATGTCTCTCTTGTTTTATGTGTATTCTGTGTTTATATTTCTGCAATATATTTTATGTGTTACATTTCTTTGTAATATATAATTTCTAACAACTTATGAGGTTGAGGGTGCACTGTTCCCTAGTTCTTAATTCATCTGCCAGCCCCTTATGCAAAGCGTGGAGGGTTTCGTTGGAGAGAACCACTATATTTAATACTATGTCCTTGATTGTACTAAGTATAATATGATCCTCGGAAAACTTTGCGCGAATGGACCCATCTAGAAACAATATAGTTCTGAGATCCAGGGTCCTTACTAGCTCTGTTGCTTGGCTTGTCCCAAGTGTCAGGCTCACTTTCTTTGTGCTCACTTGTCCAACACCCACCTGTATTCTACTTGTTTGGATATGTAGCTCATGCAGATCCTTCTAGATTCTCCCTAGTGTCTGCATGTATTTCTGCTCAAACTATTGCAACACTTTTGTCATTGTATCTCTGACTTTATCATCGATCTCATCAAGATCGCCTTCTGTTAACACCATGGGATCAACTTGTGTTTTATCATATTTATTCTTTTTTCATGTTCCACCTTTCTTCTCCTTGCCACGTCATTTCAAAATAAATGGGGTGCTCTACCCCCCATCACCTTCGCCACCTTGCCTTGAAAGCTCTTCTTCCTCTGTCTCTGGCGAAGGTGACTTATTAGCATTTTGTGACTCACACTGTTCTTGTTCTGCTTGCTCCTTAACAACACGTTCTTTCTCTATGTGAGCAACATAACCATTTGTTGGCTTAGAGGGTCTTGACCCAAGTTCAAAGTTAGTTGCGCCAACCAACAAAACCCTGCACTATTGGCCCTTTCAAAAACAACCCACATAGCACACGTTGTAGTCTCACCCGAAGTAGTATGGGGGGATGCAGGAACCAAGTTTTTGCATCCAGAGACTAGTGTGATGTCTTCCAATGCCTCAAATCTGCCTTCACGTAGATCGATAAAATCTTAGGGCTCGTCATTGCACTCTCCTAGAACAACCTTCAGACCTTCACAAAGGTCTACAATTAGTCCTTATGGACCTTTAACAGTCAATTTTCCTACTTACGCACATTAGAGAGAAATCCTAAATTAGTGTTCGCACATATTTACTTAATTCATTAGTAAACATAAGAGAAATCACGAGAGTCTTTGTGAAATTATTTAAACATATATTGCATACATTATTAAGACTTATTCAAGAGAACTGCATAACATTCAATCAATATCTCATAAAACAAATCATTCTTCAGAAAATTGTCTTTATTGATCTTCAATTCAAGATTACAAACTCAAACTGCCATGTGCACAGAGCTGCAGGGGTCCATGCACTCAACTGCGGACTCTACCTGGGCCTTCGAACACTCAGTTGTGGAGCCTTTCTTTCCCTATCTAAGCACAAGAAGTAGAGCCTTCCTGCCCTATCTCCTATCCTAGACTCTTCAATCAACCCAATTCTCTATCTTTGTTCTCGCTAGTTCTACTTGTCACTTCACTAAGACTCACTATTTATAGCCTTTTTCATACAATTCCATGGTCCACGTAGCTGGGTGAATCTCAAAACGAACTCAAAACTTATCCAAAACAAGGGGCTAAGCCCCTTTGACTCCTATTCACCTACGCACTCCGCATCCACAGATCAAGCAAAATTTACATTATTTACATAATTATACCAAAATTTGGGCTATCTTAACCCCAAACTAACCCAAGGGACCCCAACCCAACATGTTGGGATGTTTATTTCGATTTTGAGCTTTGGTTTGTCAGATGGATTTCAGAATTCAGGGTAGTGGTGGTCTCAAGGTTCATTCCCAAAGTCCTAGGAATCCCTTGACCAATTTTGGTGGGACACACGGTAAAGAATGATAGAGAAGTCTTGGTTTAGGTCTTAGTGATCCGATTTTTTATTGTGGTAAATCCTGAGAGACTGGTCTTAGTTTAGGGCCTAGTGATCCATGGTTGGATTGTGGTAAAGCCTAAGAGACAACGAGATGAAAAATTCCCCAAGGATAGTGATGGATTCTGGATGGCATTCCAAGTTTAGTTTGGTTGTGATCGGAGCACCAGTTTTGGTATGATCACGATTTGGTGAGGGTGGAGGTGGTTTAACCTCTTGATTCCCTTGGTTGTTCTTGGATTGGTTGTTCTATGAGATCCAACATTCATGCTTGGAATATGGCACAGGGGTGACTAGCTGAAAGAGAGAATTTGTTCAGCGGGTATATGGTTGGCTGGTACATGGAAGTCTTGAACCTGGTCAGATTTTATTATGATTTATAAAAGCTAAGTTCTCTTACTTTTTCACTGATTTATATGTGGATTTAGTGGTTGTCATATCTGTTATATGTATATGGTTTTATGCTGAATATAGGCATGGTTGAATGACTGGTTCATGTCATGGTTATTTCATGTATTTACTTGTAATTGTTAAATGGATGGATGCAAGACTTAATTTTTGATATAATAGTTCAATGGAGAAGGAGCTGATCCTTCTAGTTATGTTTCATAAGTTCTTTCAGTAATTTATTCTTTGTCTTGTATCCTAGACCTGTATGTTGCATTAATGCCAAGTGTTTTATAAAATGTTAGTCCTAATTGGGGATGCTCATGCCTTGTCCTGAGGTTTATTTTTCATTTATCAACTTTGTTATCATGTCTTTGATGTATTTTGAAGGTTGTAGCAAGTTCTGGGAGGAGGTCTGGATTTCGGGCTAGAAAAGTGGCTCAAATCTTGGGGTTGATGGCACAAGTCTACGGAGAAAAGTCCACAGTCACTTGCACATAGGCCTATGAGAGTGAATTTGCATTGTTGATTGCTATCTTTCCTATAGCATGAGAGTGAATTTGAGTTAAATTTTTTAAAACATTAGTGGGACCTAGGGGCAGGATGTGTGAGTGGTTGACATGTCTCCTAGGGGTATTGTTACTAATGTGGATGGATTTGTTTGATGTGTTCCATCAATTCCATTTCCTTAAGGTTACCATGGAGATTGAATCCCTTATAGTGACCTCTCTCATCACATGTTTTCCCCATATGATTGGTTTCTTGGGTGGACCTCAGAGGAGGGGGTGTTACAGGATGCCTCAAATTACTAGTTTCCTATTGCCTCAATTAGGATTCTCTTTATATGAATGTATAAAATCTTAGAGATAAGATCAAGGCACATGAACTAAAGTGAACATAGATCATGCATAAGTTATCATGGCCCACCAATATTTTGTTGATCTCCTCAAAACTATATAAATCTAGAATATCATACAAGTGGTCATGGGTTTAAGTGGACAACTAACAACTAATACAAGGTGTTTATGAGAAATAAGTAACCAACCACTCATCTCCCTAGGAAAATTGTCATTGGGCTCAAATGAGGTGCTTTACAAGTGATTTCCCAAGTACAACTCCATATTTTAACATAATAATTGTATTTTGTTCTCTTTAAGGCCTAGGGTGACAAATAGAAATATAACACTTAGACCCAATGTGGCTTCTCCATGTTGGATTTCAGCACTATCCAACTTTTTTCACCTCATTTAGAATTGGAAATTTCACCAATTTGTAAATTCTTACATAGAACAAACTTGAAATTTGGTCAAATTTTCCTTGTAGTACTTTCACATCAACCTATTATTTTTTAAACACACCTTTACCATATTTCCCACCATAAAATTGTCAGTTATAGACCTATACACTTATGTTCTTTAAAATTTTGTCAATACATAACCTACATAATATATGGTTCCCAATATCCATTAATACATTTTCACAAACACTTTACAAGAAACATGGAATATTTTCACATATAGGTTGACTTCTAGCTCATGTAACCCTAATGTTGTAAACAAAGATTTGATACCAATTTGCAATATACACATTACCCTATATCCATTTTTTAGGACATGGCGTACTTCCTTAAGCCACAATTTTTTCACTCTTCTCACTCTTATAACTTTCCTCACTATCTTGCTAATAATTCATGTAAGCATGAATATGTAGATTTATGTTGTTAGGTCTCTATGATACTAGTGTATTCCCTCATTGTTATTGTTAGTGTAACCCCTTTGTTTTCATTTTTGTGCCCATGTAGTCCCCATATTGTAATTAGTGTGCCCCATAGAAGCCCACTATGGTTATTTTTTTGCCCTTACATTATAATAGTTATGTCGACTCTTATTATATTGTGACCCCTTAGACTCCTATATAGTTTTTTCATTTGAATCATCCAAGAATTATTCATTTATGTAATGTAAAGGAGTTTTCCCCTCAAAGAGGATCATTTTTAAGCCATTAATCTATCTATTTGTGAGTTGGTTGCATAACATTTAGTATCAGAGCTTTGGATTATAGGGTTTCACTATTGCAAATAGGTCATCATGGATTTTTTCTATAGCGTTTTGCTATGAAGGTTCAGAAGCTAAATTTTTTATCACAAGGAGCTAAAATCCTAATGAACTTTGTGTAAAAATTTTAGATCTTGGTTCACTATACTTTTAGAGACATGATATGATGAAGCTAGGGTTTATGCATGATCCAGAGTTTCTATCAAATAGGTGAGCTTGGGAAAATCATCGTATCTTCCTCTACGAGCATTGTATTTGAATTTTGTAAAAAGTGAATGAAAGATAACATAATGTAGTATATTTTTTATCATTTTCAGAGCCGAGTTCAAAACAGTGACAAGTGGAATTCTGTACAAATTCGCTCTACTAAACTAGTATATAATCAGGCCATCTTGGGAGATTGGACATAACTTTATCTTGAAGAATCCAAATTTGATCTGACTTGTGGCATTGGAAATAAGACTTAAAGGGATACCGTAAGACCGAATTTTAGACCTTGGAGATCCGAATTTATAGAGATACAACAGATTCAACATCCAGCTCTTACAAAGCAAGAAAAAAGTGTGTATTTTTTTTAAATCTGCATAAGTTTTCTTTGAAATATCAGTTTGAAGTGATTCAAAGGGAATATTGAAGCATAAATATCATTGTTTAATTTGAAAATGACTCGAATAAATAAAATGGAAACACCTAGTAAGCAACCAAAAATATCTACTATGATGCATGAAGAAGAGGAACAAATGCAACATCATATATCAAAATTACGAGACCAAGTGCAACAAATTTCACTTGCGCAAAGAGTAACCAAAAATGAAATGGAAGCGAAGATGGATGGTTTGAAAATAGACATGGAAGGTTTTAAATATTGCATAGAAGCAAAAATTAAAGGCAAAATGGAAGATTATAAGAATGGTTTAAAAGAAAACATGGAAGGTTTGACAAAGTTCCTACATGAAATGCTTCCTAATGGTGAAAAAGGTATTAGATGAAACTCATGAGGATAACAAATAAATGTTAATAATTATTTCATATAATCTAACATTGGATTGAAAACCCACCATACTCCAAAGATCGATATGAAGAAGTTTGATGGCAAGGATCCGATAACATGGATACTACAAATGGAGCAATATTTTGATCTCCATAATGTGCAACACACACACAAAAGGTATGCATTGCAACTTTATATTTAGAACCCAATCAATTTGTATTGTATAGATGGCTTTTTCCTTGTAAACCACTTGTCACTTGGTCATTTTTATGGAGGAAATGATAACACATTAAGAGGATACAAAGAGAAACACCTTCTTTAGCCAATTGATAAACCTAAAAAAAGGGGTTCAATGGTAGAGCACATTGAAAACATCCAGAAATTGAATATAATGGTAAATGATATTCGAAAGGAGCATAGTATTTATGTCTTCATATGCACTTTAAAGGATAACATCCAACATGAGATTTTCCTTTGGGAAGCCAATTCGTTGGAGAAGGCATTCAGGTTGGCAAGAAAAATTGAAAGCAAACTTATGGTAACAAGGAATCCCATCACTCACAAATATAAATATGGAAGTGTTGTTGCACCTAGCCTTCCACAACCTACAATGCTGACACCACAACAATTGGAAGAAAAAAGAGAAAAAAGGTTTTGTTATAGTTGTGATAGAAAATACACTAATGGTCATAAGTCTACTCAAAAGAAATTAATTTACATAGATTGTGAAGACAATGAAGAAAAAGAACAAGAAACGTGAAAACAAGAGGATATACATCAAGAACCAACCCCATAGAAATATGAAATGAATCTGACCATATCTTGTAATGAACTGGCAGGAATTACCACTCCTCAAACTCAGGATACAAAGACATATCAATAAGAAAAAGGTAATAGTGTTGATTGATTTGGGTAATACCCATAATTTTATTCATTGTAAGATAGCCAAGGAACTGAATTGCTTCCTATATCCAGCACCAAAGTGTCAATTTATGGTTGCAAATGGAGGAACCATAAATTTCTTTCGAAAGTGCAATAATATCAAGTTATCCATGGGAGAATATGTATTGAACAGTCCAATGCTTTCCATTCCAATGAGTTGCGTTGATGTTGTACTAGGAGTCCAACGGTTACAATATTTGGGTACGATAGCTTTTAGTTTTCAAGAACTTTTCTTAAAAACTTTTCTAGAAGGAAAGGAAGTTGAATTAAGGGGTATCACAGGGAAACCAGGAAATATAATAAAATCTAATGGCATGGCAAAGCTTTTAAAGAAAGAAAAATGGGGTGCAATTACACAATTATGTTCACTAGAGGTTCATACATCGAAATAATCTATTTCTCTAAATCTCCATAATGTCTTGGACAATTATTCTAAGGTCTAGGTAATGGAATACCACATCGAGCATCAACAAGAAGTTCTCCAACTCTTAAAGGATAACATCACTTTGGCAAAGAATAGAATGAAATAACAAGAAAGTCAACATAGCAACGAAAGAAGTTTTGATGTAGGTGACTGAGTATTTTCACGGCTACAACCATACAAACAAATGTCCCTCAAGCAAGCTAGGAAGGATAATAAAATATCACCAAAGTATTATGGTCCTTACAAGGTGTTGCAAAAGATTAGTACAATGGCATATAAATTGGAGCTTCCTGCATATTCCCGAGTGCACCCATTTTTCCATCTTTCATGCCTTAAGAAGGCTATAGGTGACAAGCTCCCAGTTCAAACAATATTGCTAGAACTTGATGAAGAAGGAAAAATCATATTGGAACTTGAAGCAGGCACAAAAACAAGAACTCAGCAACTACGAAATTGATCAATTTTAGAGTATCTCATCAGGTGGAAGAAATTACCAGCTAAGGATTCCACATGGGAGGATGATAATTTTATACAGAAGCGTCCAAAACTACTCAAGCATCGAGGAAAACATTTTTTTGAAGGAGAGGAGCATGTTAGGTCCATATAATACTAGTGTATTCCCTCATTTTTATTGTTAGTGTAGCCCCCTTATTGTCATTGTTGTGCCCATGTAGTCCCCATGTTGTTATTATTGTGCCCCATAGAATCCCACTATGGTTATGGTTGTGCCCTTACATTATTATTGTTATGTCAAATATGATTATATTGTGACCCCTTAGACTCCTATATATAGAAAGGAGGTTTTGGCATTTGAATCATCGAAGAATTGTTCATTTATGAATCTAAAGGAGGTTTCCCCCTCGAAGAGGATAATTTTTAAGTTGTTGATATATCTATTTGTGAGTTGGTTTCATAACATATGAAACCATAAGTATAATTCAATGGATAATGGTTCCATAATTTAGACATCCAAGTTTAAATATGCAACATAACTAGTAAAAATATAAATTGATAAATGACAATTATATCAACATATCCATATATAAATAAGGTATAGTTATCTTTCTTGAAACTATCAACGGGTTGTAGAATAATGGAATTCCAACCCACCATAGGCTCTCCATTTCACTTAATATCATTATCGAGGTCAACCCTAATATGAGGCTATGAGTACATAAGAGTAAAATTAACTATTTCTAGCTCTATCTCTCTTCACACTACCCACTCCAAGGATTCAGTGTGTATAGACTCTCACAACTTCCCCAATCCATCAACCCTATTTTCCAATTAGTTGACCCATTCTCAACTATATAGTCCCTCTAGGTATCCCACTTCCCTACAATACTCTAGTACAGACTAGCTAGAAAATATGAAGACTCCAAGGATTATCAATTATAACTAAGAATGAAAATAATTTTACTTTACACATGATCATAATTTCCACATATTTTGTGGGAGATATTTTGCATAATTTTATTATAGCCTTATTATGGTTTATTAGGCTCCAACACAAAAATTCGAAGTAAAAGGTGAATTTGAATGCCTGTTACATGCCCAAAATTGTGGATTATACTTACATCTAAAGATAAACCATGTATCTTCATGGGAACTACATGTTTCCCCTTTATAGAACTAAACACAAGGATTAAGGGATTAAGGAATACTAATAAATTGGGGTTGATGACTTAGGCTTATCAATAAAATAATATTATCTCCCTTTAGCCTACTTGACTCCCTTAAGCCCCCTTTATTTAACCTCTTGTGGAATCATAACCCACCATTCTTTTCTCCTTATGTTTCAAAAGTTTGTGATATATCATTCTATTATCATTCAATATAATATTACAAATTATATTATTTAACTTTCAACAATTCATCATGTACACACACACACACACACACACATATATATTATTGCCTTGGGGATCAAAATTGGGATGTTAAGGTAATTTGCAATTTTTTTGTGAGGAACTTGTTAGTGCCTAAAGTTACCTTAGGCTGAAGGAATTCAGGTCTAGGGTAACATTAAACCACGCTTAACCTAGTAGCCAACCCTACCAGGTTGAGAGAGGGATCTCTCCTTATCAATCTCAATTAAGATATTGACAACTAGGGCTTGAAATGACTGAAATGAATGTTGATTTTAGTCTAGGCATAGGAGATTAGGGTTTCTGGTTTGATTTTAAGTTTTGGTTGTTGTATCAATTTGGAGAAGGCAGATTGGGTCCGGGAAATCAACTCAGGGATATAGTCATGTCCTGTGGGGCAAGGTAGACAAGAGTTTATGTACTAGCAATGGATTGAGATGGTAGAGTAAGACAACTGAGGAGTTGAGGACGGCATAAGAAACTATGAATCCTCTTCAAACAGTGAAAACATTGAAAACCAAATGCATTCCCAAGACAAAGCACTATAAATTTAGTGTATTTTGTCTACTCACCTTGATTCATTTAGTTTAGAAGAGAGAGAAAGATGTAGAAACATATAAAACATCAGAAAAAACTCATTACAAAGAAAAAACAATACATAATCTCACTGTCACAAGAATCCCACAAAAATAGCTATGAAACCTGGTTTTATTCCTTGCCAAACTGCTGATACAAAATGTTCAGTGAGTCTAACACTTCTGCCAAAGTCCAACCCTTACAAATGAATCAAAAAGTACATGATATAGGCAAGGAAACTACTCAAGCTAGCTATCAAGATCAAATCCATGAGAAGAGGGGTGGTTTCAACCACATATAATCAAAGAACATGAATATAGGCAGTGGAACAACTTGCCTCTAAAGCCAAGGAAACCAATTCATTACAGCTCAAAACCACTTAGAACTTGATGTATCTACCTTATGAAGTGATTTTAAACCATATTTACACGAAATTCATCATTTACCATGCTTACAATTACTAATAAATGAGGAAAAAATGACCTCCCAAGAAAACTAGGAAAAATCTGGAAAATCAGGCAAAATTGGCAAAATCCATTTAATGCACAACGCCAAAATTTTAATGTGCATCGCTTTTTCTAGGCCAATTTTGGAAGCCTTCACAGAGTCCAAAGTACGTGCAGGATAGCTCGTTGGAAAGCTTGTCGAGTCTACTTCATGGAACAACTTGAATTTCTAAATTTGGAGTCAATTTGCCCCTCCAAAAATTGATTCTCCCAAGACTGCTTCTTGTGTGGAAAAAAAGTGGCAAAGAGGGCACTTTTTGGGTGTTTTTTTCCCTTTTGGAGACCTAGAACTTGTCCAAATTTCCTTTCCATTTCTAAGCTTTCATATTTCTCCATGCTAATTCCAAAAACATAAACCCTTTTTCAAGAAAGTGTCCCCAACAAAAGCGCAAAGCCACCCTGCTGAAAAAGCATGTTTTTTACATTAAAAATTTCAAAATTGACAAAAATTTCTCCAAATTTCTTGAAATTTGGCATGATGTTTTCTGTGGAGCATGATTGTTCAGAGGCCTTTGTTTCAGCCGGATGTATACCCTAGGAAGTTTGTACATCCTTCCACATGAGGGGGTGCGGGGTGGACTTGTCCCCCCTGCGAGGGTCTGGGGGGCCTATCCCCCCCGCTGGGGGTCGGGGGCTAGCGGGGCTCGGGGGTGGTGCCCACGAAACTAAAAAAAATGTAAAATTGCCTCGTAAAAGTATAGTAATTTCTAGTCAATCTGGGCCGTTCATTAGGCAGATGATCTGACGGTAGAACTTATGTCTAGTTTAGGGTTTTTTTCCCTAGAAGGCAACCCCTGTCTTTGTATGAGAGCATTGTATTGAGTCTATGTAATATATGTGTATTCTTCGAGTGAGAAGCAGAGAGGTGAGATTGTGAGAGAAAACATAGGATATTACAGTGGATTTGTTGTAGGTTGTGTCTCTTCATTTTGCTTGGATAATAGAAAGGAAGGACTGGATGTTCGGGGTGGACGTAGCCCAAACTGGGTGAACCATGTATATCTGTGTCTCTCTTGTTTTATATGTTTTTTGTGTTTATATTTATACAATATTTTATGTGTTCCATTGCTCCGTAATATATAATTTTATAACAACTGGTATCAGAGCGGAAGGTCTATTTGGCCGATAAACTCGCAAGAAAGAAGGGTTCCTCGTTCAAGTGGGGGCAATGGTGGAAGATGGTAAGTTTAGGGTCGAGAAATTTAACAGTCAAAACTTCTCGTTGTGGAAGATGCAGATGGAAGATTATCTGTATCAGAAATATCTATACCTACCATTGGGTGGAAAAGCAAAGATGCCGACGAGTATGACAGATGAAGAATGGAACCTTCTCGATAGAAAGGCACTCGAAACAATACAGTTGTGCCTCGCAACATCGGTCACCTTCAACATTTCAAAGGAAACAACGACAAAGGGTTTGATTAAGGCATTGGAGAAACTATATGAAAAACCCTCAGCCTCAAACAAGGTATTTCTTATGAAAC
>APFE031301325.1:76627-89301 GCA_000404065.3 Pinus taeda
AGACAGGAAAAATCGCAAACTAACATTGTCTCAGAATGAGTACATACAAAAGGTGTTGAAAAGATTTAATATGCACAACGCAAAACCAGTTAGTACACCTTTTGCTAGCCATTTCAAACTTCGTAAGGAAATGTGCCTGAAGACCCAAGAAGACATCGATTATATGTCTAAAGTTCCATATGCATCAACAGTTGGAAGCTTAATGTATGCAATGGTCTACACAAGGCGTGATATTGCACATGCCGTGGGAGTTGTAAGTAGGTACATGAACAATCCAGGAAAGGAACATTAGATGGCAGTGAAATGGATTCTCAGATATTTGAAAGGTAGCACAAATCAAGCATTATGCTTTGGTGGTTCAAACATTTTTCTACAGGGATATGTTGATGCAGATATGGCAGGCGACAGAGATAACAAGAGGAGCACTACAGGATATATATTTACTGTCGATGGAACAGCTGTCAGTTGGGTTTCAAAAATCCAAAGTGTTGTTTCACTTTCAACAACAAAAGCAGAGTATGTTGCTGCTACAGAGGCTAGTAAAGAAATGGTTTGGTTACAAAGGTTTATGGGTGAATTGGGTAAGGAGCATGATATGGGCACGTTATACAGTGATATCCAAAGTGCCATTCATCTTGCAAATAAATCAGCATTTCATTCTAGGACTCAACACATATAGATCAAGTACAATTTCATACGATCAGTGTTGGAAGATGGAGAGTTGAAGCTGGAAAAGATACACACTAGCCAAAATCATGCAGATATGCTAACAAAAGTTGTAACGAGGGAGAAATTGAGAATATGCTCAGTTTCAATTGGTCTTCAAGGATGATGATGAAGATGAGAAATAGCCACATCCAAAGAGGAGTCATTGTCCAGCAAATGAAGCAGTGGTGGAGTTTCTACAATAATTCTCCAAGTGGGAGATTTTTGTGTGTGGATCATGATTGTTCACAGGTCTTTGCTTCAGCTGGATGTATACCCCAGGAAGTTTGTACACCCCTCCACGTAAGGGGGTGTGGCGGGGACTTGTCCCCCCTGCGGGGGTTTGGGGGGGCCGATCCCCCCCGGCTGGGGGGCCCGGGGGCTAGCAGTCCCTCGACGGGGGCTCGGGGGCAGTGCCCTCAAAGCTAAAAACAAATGTAAAATTGCCTGGTAAAAGTATAGTAATTTCTAGTCAATCTGGGTTGTTCATTAGGTGGATGATCTAACGATAGAACTTATGTCTAGTTTAGGGTTTTTTTCCCTAGAGGGCAACCCCTCTCTTTGTATGAGGAAATTATATTAAGTATGTGTAATATATGTCTATTCTCCGAGTGAGAAGCAGAGATGTGAGATTGTGAGAGAAAACAGAGGATATTACAACAGATCTGTTGTAGGTTGTGTCTCTTCATTTTTCTGGATAATAGAAAGGAAGGACTGGCTGTTTGGGGTGGACATAGCCCAAACTGGGTGAACCATGTATATTTATGTCTCTCTTGTTTTATGTGTTTTCTATGTTTATATTTCTGCAATATTTTATGTGTTCCATTGCTCCATAATATATAATTTTATAACACATGATTCACCCTTGTTAAGTGCTTTGATGAGCCAATTATGCTTCATCCAAGATATTGAGTTTATCTTGTTCTTTTTTGCTCCTCAAAGCTCTTTTTAGCTTGGCCTTTAGCCTCTTCACCCTTGTTTTGCAAATTTTGTTCTAGGTTAGGTAGTGATAGGCCATATGGCACAACATTTTCTTCTCTTTGTTGGCTTTCTCAAGCATCTTCTCAAGGTGAATGTTCACCCTCTCCAACCATGACTCTAAGTCATCCTCAATTTCTTGCTCAAGGGAGGTCATCTTGATCTTTCTCTTCTTTTCCATTTGCCTATTTTCCCTAATCATTTGTAGCTCCATAATAGTTTTCTTATCTGTTAGTTGCTTGTTTTCCTGCTCAAGAAATTTGATTATCCATTTGGCCCTCTCAAGGTCAAGTGATAAGGCTTGTATTTCAGCCTCCTTCTCTTTGATAATCATGTCTTTGAGTCTTGAGCCTTGAGAGCCCAAATCAGTGACATCTTCCTCAATCAAAATGAAATCTCTATCTTGCCCTTCAGGGAGGACCTCCCCATGCATTTTTTGTTTCGCTTTGTCTATGCTCTTTGATTGCTAGTCAACCTATATAGCTGGAGAAGAAGGGAAAGCCCCTTTCACCCCCGATGAAGATAACATTTGCTTGTGGTCTGGTGAAGAACACGAGAGCCCTTCCACCCTTGGTGGAGATAGTACTTTCTTGGCAACAACAGGAAGCCTCCTGGTGCCTCTCTCATCGGTGACAAACACCGGCACACCTGTAGTTTCAGTCTCATGAACACCTGGCTATCCTAATGGCCCTCCTTCCTCTTGAGGCACTGATGGAATCACCTAAGGGCCTTTGAAAATCTCATGGGCAATAAAGGTATCCCATGGTATGTTCAACAAGCTTAGCTAATGCAAGACAACCATTTGAATCAGTGAGAAGTGGTAAATGTTGTTGAATTGTTGAGGAAAAGGTTTCCTTTGCACATATTAAGCCATCTTCTCAATATTCCTGCATATAAAGTATGGGAGGTTCATCATCCGTACTCTTGTGAAATGCATCAACAACCTGATATGATATGTATATAGGCAGGAAAACCTTCCTTCACAGGTGAAATACTTGATGATGAGTTTCATGAGAGGATCATAAGTGTTATGCAAGTATTTGAGTGGAAAAACCCTGTTGATTTCTTATGATATCTAGCCTTAATGTAAGGCTCATAATGTTCTCTACCCACATGCTACCCCTTATTCCACTGTTCACCTACATTAGGGATGCCTATTGCTACTGAAATGGTGTCAAGTGTCAAGGTGAAAGAGACGCCAGCGAGGTTCACCTAGCCATTGTGGAGATGAATAACAAACAACCTAGAAAGCTCATGATGAAATTTCACCCTCTCTACCATTTCTCAAAACTGATAACAAGACTGGTGTTTAAAGCAAGTTACAGCAAGAGGGCAAGCAAGTAATTCTGTAAGAGTGGTGGGCTCCTCCCAGATGATCTTTCCCCCTTTGTGTGGCTTTCTTGGTACATAAGCTTCTCTGGAAGAATCACTGAGAGTTCCCTCTTCCCTCTCATAATCTGAATTTGTCTCCATGCTTATGAATTTGAAGTGAAAGCAGATGACTATGAAGAGATTTTGAAATATGAGGTAAGCAGTGTGTATAAGGAAGTTAATGTGAGGAAGGATTTCTTTTGGGAAATGAGGGAAGTGAAAGGTGTTCTGAATATGAGGTAAGAGATTTTATAGTGAAGTGGATGTAATGAAAGAGTAGGATGTGGGAGTTAGGGTATGGCAATAGGGTAAAGGGCTAGGGTTTGGAAAATGGGAGTGGGGTTTTGGGAGTGAATTTTGATTTTTTTAGGGAGAGGGAATGGGATTTGACAAGCTTAATATGAATGGAGTGAGAAAGAAAATCAAATGACCTTCAATAACTTGAAAGAGATGATTTAGCAACTAGCTAGGGTTTCTGTTAACCATTTAGCTAGGGTTTGCTCTCAAGAAAACGAAGCACATCCAAGCCACCAAACATAATTTTCCTGAGCAAGGAGGAGTGATCTACTTACTTGGAACAGACATCAATTTCCTTTTTATGAGTTTTGGATGTGTTTTGAGGCAATTTTGGCTCTTGTAACAGGTGTGCAGCGCCAAGGAACAGGTGCGCAGTGCCAGCGAGATGACTGGATTTTTTCCCCTATTTTGCCTTCTTTCTTAAAAAACGTGATTTTCTCCCTTTGGCTCATTCAAACAATGAAGACTTAAAACACATGAATTGGATTTTATATCCCTCTTATTTAATTTCTCACTAACCAATACCCACTTTTCTAATTTTTTCCCAGCTTTTTAAAAAATGCTCCATTTCACTTACATTCTGACTTTTGCCTTTCTGTAGGTGGACTTTTACATTGAATTTTTGTAATGGCAGGAGTTGACTTTGTCACTAGGTCACCAAGAATAGCATGTGATCATTTATTACATATAGAAACCATAAAATTACATGAAATTACATGAAAAATACCAATGCTTTGTTTTACCTCAAAACTTAGAACTTCATTAAGCTTACAAATTAACATTTTTTTACTTTTCTGATCATTATAAACCTCCTCATGTGTCTGCTGACCACTTTATTTATTCTGAAAGACCATGATGACAAACCCTAAGACCTAATGAAACTAAAACCTAGGACTGGTTAAAAATGAAATGGAACTCATTATGAACGACTGAAAAGATGTTTGAACAAGCGAGAAGGTATATGACATGAGGGAAACTGAAATGAAACCACTACCATTAGTTGATCCATGACCTAAAGGAATGTAGCTAATCGAATGAGACACCTAACATGAATGCAAAAGAGTAATTTTGATCATCGATGGTAGTGTGAAGACACTGACACTAACAGAACTCATACATAAATTATTTTCCTTTTGGATTAACATATTTCCTAAAGTGATGACATTGACTAGGGTTGTGAACCATTTCTCTCTCTCGAGGGTTTAATTACATAATATATTGGTGTACTTATATTTGATCTATTTGTGTGAGTGGTTGTGTTAAGATGTTTTTATATTTGTGGATATACTTTATTTATCAAACATATAATGAATAAATTCAAGTATTAATTCTAGATAAAGTACTTTGAATAACCTACTGAGAATAATAAATTTCCACCACAATTCCATATTACAATTGAAAAGAAAGGGTTAGAGATTAGAAATTGGCATTTCATGGTTGGGGATTATGAAATTGGGGTTAGTGGAGGAGACCATGGATTGGACTATCCTTGAGGGATAACATCTTAGATCCAAGCTTTTCCATTGTAGATGACATCCCATTTACCTTGTTTTAGGGTTTCTACCAGTTTGGTTGTGTTCTCTTTCAACTCTTTGAACTTGATATTAGTGAGCCCATCATTCATATTGATTTTACTTAGAAGGGTGAAAATATTAGTTGCATATTGTATAATGTGTACACTTTCCTTAAGGTTATTAAATTTAATAAGGGGAGAGTTGTCATGGTCAAGTCATGCTTTCTCTAGTTTGATTTCATCATGTTTCAATATCTTTTATGGTAAATCCTCTACATATTCAAGTGGTGTGTCCTATTTATTTATTCTTCTTATGCTCAAGTTAATACATTTTAAGTATATTAATCTCTATTCACCTAAGTTAGGTTGGATCATTGTGTCTATAATAAGCATTAGTTTCAATCCCTAGTTGACTTTAACAACTCATTTAGTATTAGTATCAAGCTCTAATCGCCTTTAACAACTTTTGATTAGTCACTATTAACTTATTTAATATTAGATTCAATTTCTTTTTAAGTCACCAAACTTTTTGAGCTATATTCTTTAAGAATTTCAATGATCTTTGAGGTATCTTTTGTGTATTGAAGGTTAATTAAGATAAGTTGAACCCCTTTGATATTTTTTGTTAGTGTTGTGATTGTTCCATTTTTTTGTATAATTTGTGTGATGTTTCATATGTTAATTCAATGAGTTTTGATCGTTTCGATTTGTTCAAACACAATAAAACACATTTTTGAAAGGGTTTGCTCTATTGAGAAAGTCTATTTGATATTTTTTCAATTATTTTACTTTTGACAAAAATTACCCATCTAAAATCCGAGGAGGCTTGTCAAATGTACTAACCTTGGATTGTGTGAACTCACCAAGATTCCTAAGTGTTTTTGGTGAGACCATGGTGTATGGATTTTTTCTAAGAATTCCCCCTTCTCCAAAACATTGTTCAACCTTATTAACATCTAGGTCCATTACAACATTATTGAGATCAATTAGGTTTATGGTTTATAGACTAATACGTTATTTGGTAAATTTTTATTAGAAATAAAAATAATAAACCTTAATACATGTGAGAAAAACCAAAAAAATTCAATATACATAATAATCTAAATAACCAATTTGATTATATCCTCATATTGATAAAACTAATATAAACTTACCAAAATGGTACACACCATACTAACTTTATATCAAACTAAACTTTTATGCAACATCAAATTGGAATGTAAACATAACTAACATTTATAGGATAATCCAAAAGACTTCATTGGATTCTATCAAATTCTATTCTTAAAATGTAGTTCAACCATTAATAATTTAGCATGTATAATAGTTCCTTAGCTAAATAACTTAGAATCAATTATTAAAAAATAAGAAAAGATTTAATAATTATTAGAAAAATCCAAAAGTGAAGATCAAGAAAGCATGCAACTACCACCTTTAAAAACAAAATGATTTACTCAACCTCTTAAAGAGATATCTTCTCTTTCCACCGTTCTGATTATTTCATGTAAACCCATATAAATACAAATATAGGACTAAGAAAATAATTGTATGAAACATAGTACAAGCCCTTAAGGTATTTGGGTCCCACCATCATGAAGGGTGGGACAAGGACAATGAGAAAAAAAAGGATACCTTAGCATGAACAAAATTCGAATAGCAATGTTTGTCTTACTTCACCATGACAAGGTGGATGATAATTTAAACCTCCAACCCAACCAAATTTTGTTGTTAACGTGATAATTACATATTACTAACTATGAATATATAACTTGTATGCTATTTTTTATAAATAGCATGCAATGAGTACCGTGTCATTGCCTTAGATATGAAGCATCTTTCTAACCACTCCATGGTTTGCGCGTGCATATTATGTTAAAGGTCTACGACATTCACATGTTATTTTCCATCACGGTTTAACTCGCGTGTTATATAATTTGTATCTACTCAGGATAAGACACGCATTAGCCTGTGAATGCTTATAAAAGCCCTCATGTGACATGACATAATTTTAACAATTCTTATATAAGTCTCATGTGACATGCATTAATTTTTAACTTTTCCCATTTTATTAACAAAAATTATTAATTTAGGAGGTATTCCGGGATTATGTGGATTTTGGATTAAATGTATATATTTTAATTATGTTGAGTTTAAATTCGGGTTAATTTTAATTTTGGATGGAAGAATTGTTTGCCGATTAGTGCGATGTTATCATCAAAATTATGCTAGTTCAATCTAGTTTGGACACCCTTTCAAATAGTTTAATTCCCTTAAAAGTAGTTCCCATTCTCAACCACTCCCCGTGAGCTTTGAATGTGAGACTCAATAAGGACTAAAACCTACACAAACCAACTAATCTACACCTTATAGATTGATGAAAAAATTATTTATGAAGTGTCATCAATATTTAGAAATTATTTGTGGCATGCAAATCTACTCCCCATAATATTTAATATTTGAACGTGAAACTCAATAAAAACTAAATCCTACACAAACCAACTAATATACACCACATAAATTGATGAAAAAAATATTTATAAAATGTCATCCATGTTTAAAAACTTATTTGTGGTATCCAAATCAAGGTAAGAACATCCTCTTTAATTTAATATTTTAATGCTTTAATCCATGTTTTAATTGTTTTTATAATTTGTCTTGTATTAATATACTCATTATAAAGTTAACCCATTTTTAATTTCGTATAAAGTATTTTATAATTTAAAATGGTAACATTTTCATGTCACGTTTGAACATGAATACAATGGTAATGTTAAAATGGAGGGTTTTAAGATAATGATATAATATTTTCAATTTTTTAAGTATAATTGTAAATTTGTTTCATTAAATATATATTCATAGTTATTTTCCAAACACGTATGAAGATATATTAATATTATCATATATTTGTTATCATTTTAATTTTGCTTATCAACTGAAACTTTGAATTGGTGGGGAGGATATTAAATGGGTTTGTGATTTTAGTAGGTTCCAGGAAAAAGAGACTCTATTTTTGAAATCTCTCGCTTATTTTAAGGACAACCAAGTGGAGACTCATAATTTTTTTCCTCTTTGGAGGACTTTAAGTGTATATTGCGAACACAACGCTTCTGCCTAGATGATGTGAACCAACATCTAGCTCATGTGGAAAGTTTCTTTGTGAGTGATTCTACCTCTCGTGATCTTACAAACCTTCTAGATGACAATGCTAAAGCATTTTCTTTAATTTCTTTGGATTACGATTAGAAATGGAGGGTTCAGGTATATTGTCACTAATTTTCATATTTTTCCTACGAGTTGGTTTTTTCAGGGCGATCTGCATCTTATTGTTGTTCTGGAGCATGTAGATATGGTATTTTTGTTTGATTTTATGCTCCATTTCTTTTGGATTTTCTAAGAGCGACATATATCTGATTTTTACAATGGGATTTCTCTAGAGGCCCTTCAATCCTTTTATATGGTTCCTTCCTAGCATATGTGGTTATGGGTATTGGTGGTATGATGAAGGAATTGTTCTTTCTATCTTGTAGCAACTTAATTCTGTTAGTTATCTTTGGCGAAATGAATATAGTGTATTTTGGTGTAAATTTTGGATCATTTGCAGCGCATGCATATTTGTATATTGGTTCATATGCAACATTACTACCCTATTGGTGGTGGTTTTCTTTGATCTAAGCTTGTAGCAACTCTTGGGCTCTTCAAGGAAGGACATATTTCCTCTTGGCACTGTGTGACTTATGTGAATGTTGTTGTTCATTTGTTGGCTACTTCCTACATGATATTGGTTTGCTTTGGATGCCTTTAGGCTACTAATGGAAGCTTTCTTTGGATAGTCAAGTGCATCGATTGGTTTTCTATTGCTAGTTTCTATGTGCCTGTTGTGCACTCTACTTGGCTATATGTTCTCTGGTTTTGAATTATGTCAATGTTGAATTTCATTTCTCTACTGCTCTGAGTTTTTGTAGATTAGTTGAGTTAACTTTGGTACTGTTATTTATAGTCATGGGTTTTTTTTCTCTGCTACTAATTATTCAGTTCACTGTAATGATCATGAGAATTTTGACTTTATTACTGGTTGATTGGTGAAGTTGGTCTCTTTATCAACTCTAGAAAATATTATAATGTAACCTTTCCTTTGTTTATGAATACAAATTACAATACTTTAAAAAAATATATATAAATTGTTTATCTACTTTATTAAAATTATTTTTAACTATATGTACATCATTTTAATAATATTAAACTATTCTTTATTTTCATTATTTACATTTTTAATATGATTTTAATTTTGCAACCTAACTTGAGTCAAACATCTACATTAACTATAAAACTAACACAACATTTTCCTTATATTTTACTTTTCTTAAAATAAAAAATAATCATTAATGTTTTGTGTATTCCAAAAATAACACAATGGCATATGGTGCACTTAATTGATCCATTATTTATTAGAGTAGTCTATGCTATTTATCTAGTTTATCTTCATACTTCATATTTCTATCTCACCATAAAGTATTCTAGAAAGTATTTACATAAAATTAGAAAGTATTGACATAAACTTTCTCTCGTAAGCGTGATAAGAAAGGAAAAGGGTTTTTTACCATAATGCTTGCTTCCTTTAGAGTTTTGACTGAAACATCTAAGAAATTTTTGTTTCAACTATTGTTTCAAATTTCATTCATGGTTGATTTCCCCTTTTTAGTTAGTCAAAATCAAATTAATATTTGTTAAAGAATTAGCTTTTCCCTTTAAAGCTTGTTAATTTTGATTTTAGATTTTAATATTATGACAATTTAGTTCATTCCGTTTCTTAGCATTAAGTCCATTATTTAGAAGCTAATTTGTTGAAATATTTAGTGTAATAAAGTAACTTTGATTGGGACAACTTTGATTTTGATTAATAATTTATTTTTCGTTTTCCTAATTTTTAATTTCATTTATTATATTTAACTAGGGCTCATTCAAATTATAATGGTTACTTTTCATGGTGAGATGTTTGTAGAAGTGTATCCCTTCCCGGTTTGAAAAAGTTGCTTTCTTGGTTCAACGACAAAGTATGTACTTTCTCAAGTATTTCGAATTCTTACTTTTCATTTAATAAACATTCATTTCCACTTCAAGTTAACAATTTTATTTAAAAAAATTATTTATTTGTTGTACACATCACAAGTGAACACATTTCACACCTTAAGTAAATTCTCAGTGTATGGCACAAAGTTAAACTTTAAAAGCAATGATGTAATCAAATTAATTAAAATTCCTCACTTGATCACTGAAAACAATATATTTTTACTTAGGTTATACTTGTATGAATAACATCTCATCTAATTCAACAAAAAATTATATAGTAAGACATACTTGTTATCCATAAAGATGCTTTAGAATATTTTCCATGGAATACATTTCAAAACACAAAACATGTGTGCTTTTTCAAGTGGATAATTTCAAGGTTGGGATTAAATGTTTGATTAAAACTTACAACATTTTCATACTAAACAACCACTCACCATGTTAGGTCCCTATACTGCCAGTGTAACCCCTTATTGTTATTAGTACAACCCCTTTATTATATTGTTGTGCCAATGTAGTCCCCATATTGTTATTATTATTCTCCATAGAAGCCCACTATTGTTATTATTGTGTCCTTACATTATTATTGTTATGTCGGCTCTAATTATATTATGACCTCTTAAACTCCTATATATGTAAAGGAGGTCTTGTCATTTGTATCATCCAAGAATTATTCATTTGTGTAATGTAAAGGAGGTTTACCCCTCGAAGAGGCTTATTTTGAAGGCGTTTATCTACTTTTTCTATCTTTTTGTGAGCTAGTTTCATAACAATTGGTATCAGAGCTTTGGATTCTACGGTTTCACTACTCCAAAGAGGTCATCGTGGTATTTTCTCTATAAATTTTTGTGCGCGATACTTCAAAAGCTAAAAAAAACCATTTGAAACAAAATCTCACTGAACCTCGAGTCTAAATTGCAGATCTTGTCTTGCTATAGTTTCAGAGATATGATCTAATGAAGTTAGGGTTTTTACAAGCTCTAAAATTGCATCTAAAACAGGTCATCGTGGAAGTTTCACTATAACTTTTTCTCTACGAAGTTTCAAAAGATAAAACAAAAACCCATTTGGGAACAAATCAGTCTGAACAATGGGTTCAAATTTCAGATCTTGTCTCACTATATTTGCGGATATATGATCTGAGGAAGTTAGGGTTTTTGTAGACTCCTAAATTACATCCTAAGCAAATGACCTTCGGAAAATCATCATAACTTTCTCTCTAAGCATTAGATTGAAATTTCATAAAAAGTTATAGAAAGAGATCGAAATTTATTTTGTTTGGGTATAATTTTTAGAGCCTAAGTTTGAAACAGTGACACGTGGCACATCGTACAAGTTCACTCTACTGAACTAGTCTATAATTAGGTCATCACGGGAGATTGGGAAGAAATCTTTCTTCAGGAATCTAATTGTAATCAGACTTGTAGAGTTAGAAATAGGACTCAGAGGGCTATTACAAGCCAAAATTTAAAAACTTAAAGACCCAAAATTACATAGTTACAATCATTTCAAGATCGAGCTCCTAAAATCAAGAGAAAGCGAGATGAGGAAGTTTGATGGCAAAGATCCAGTAAATTGGATATTACAAATGGAGAAATATTTTAATCTACATGGTGTACCACTATTACAAAAGGTACGTATTGGATCTAATTATTTAGAATCGAATCATTTTTTATGGTATAAAGGGCTTTGTTCTTGTAAACCACTTGTTACATGTTCAATTTTCATGGAAGAGAAACAACGTCTTTAGCCAATTGGTAAATCTAAAACAAAATTTTTCAATGGCAGAGCCCATTAAGGACTTTCAAAGATTGAATATAAGGGAAAATGATATTCTAGAGAAGTAGAGGATTGATATCTCCATAGGAACTTTAAAGGATAACATTCAACATGAGGTTCGTCTTTGGGAACCTGATTCATTGGAGAATGCATCCAAGGTGGCAAGAAAAGTGGAAAGCAAAATTATGGCAACAAGGAAGTCTACCCCTCACAACTATAAATATGGAAGTGTTGTTTCTCCTAGCATTCCACAACCTAAAAGGTTGACACCACAACAATTGGAAGAAAAAAGAGCAAAACGGCTTTGTTACAATTTTGATAAGAAATACATTAAAGGTCACAAGTGTGCTAAGAAGAAATTATTTTACATTGATTGTGAAGAGGAGGAAGAAAAGGATCAAGAAATGTCACAAGAAGAGGATATACACCAGGAACCAACCATAGAGAAAGAAGAAATGAACTCGACCATATCTTGTAAATCATTGACAAGAATTATCACTCCTCAAACTCTCAAGATAGAAGGACATATCAAGAAGAAAAATGTTCAAGAAGTGAAAGATCACATCAATCATCAAGAAATGAATCGGACCATATATTGTAGAGCATTGGCAAGAATTACCACTCCTCAAACTCTCAAGATAGAAGGACATATCAAGAAGAAAAATGTTCAGGAAGTGAAAGATCACATCGAGAAAGAAGAAATGAATCTGACCATATCTTGTAATGCATTGGCTGGAATTACCACTCCTCAAGCTATGAATATAGAAGGACATATCAAGAAGAAAAATGTTCAAGAAGTGAAAGATCACATTGAGCATCAAGAAATGAATTCGACCATATCTTGTAATGCGTTAGAAGAAATTACCACTCCTCAAACTCTCAAGATAGAAGTACATATCAAGAAGAAAAAGATTCAAGGAGTGAAAGATCACATCGAGCATCAACAACAAGTTATCCAAATTTT
>APFE031301325.1:103836-123610 GCA_000404065.3 Pinus taeda
AGTTGCCGGCTGGAAGGAAACCCATTGGCAAGCAAATGGGTGTTCAAGAAGAAGACAAATGCAGAAGGAAAGGTGGAGAAATACAAAGCTCGATTGGTAGAAAAAGGTTGTTCCCAGGTGCAGGAATTGATTTTGGTGATATTTTCATCTTGTTGCCAAGGTAACTTCTATTAGATTGATTTTATCTGTTGTTACTGCTTTTAATTTTTGAGGTAGAACAAATGGATGTGAAGACAACATTTCTTCACGGGGATCTGGAAGAGGAGATCTACATGAAGCAACTTGAAGCCTTTGTGGTGAAGGGTAAGAAAGAACTAGTATGCAAGTTAATGAAGTCTCTGTATGGGTTAAAATAGTCACCAAAGATGTGGTATTAGAAATTTGATATATTTATACGGGGACTTGGCTTCACTAGAAGCAAAGTAGATCACTATGTGTATTTTAAATTAATTGGTGATCATGTTATTTATCTGGTCTTGTATGTGGATGATATGTTGCTGGTTAGAAATGACAAAGAAATTATCCAGGATTTGAAGACCCATTTGTCCTCCAAATTCGATATGAAAGATCTTGGTGTTGCAAACTATATTTTGGGCATGGAAATTAAAAGAGATCAGACAAAGAGGAAGCTTTGGTTAAACTAGAGGAAGTATGTTGAGACAATATTGCAGAGGTTCAATATTCAGGATAGTAAACCAGTGAAGGTTCCTATTCCTGTAGGTGTAAAGTTATCTGCTGAATAGTGTCCCAAGACACAATAATAGGAAGAGGACATGTCCCGTGTTCCATATGCAAGTGTAGTCGGTAGCTTGATGTATGTGATGGTCTGTACTAGACTAGACATTGCACATGCAATGGGAGTATTGAGTAGGTTTATGTCAAAACCAAGGAAGGAGCACTCAACAACAGTGAAGTGGTTTTTTAGGTATTTTCATAGCACTAGTGATTATGGTTATTGCTACCAAGGAAGACCAGGATTGGATATAGTGTTTGATATTTGTGGCTTTGTTGATGAAGACTGGGCTGGAGATATGGATCAGAGAAGATCTACAAGTGGGTAGAGTTTAACTTATTTGTAGGTGCAATCAATTGGATGAGTAAGAAACAATTTGTAGTGGAACTATCAACTATAGAGGCAGAATACATGGCAGCCAGTCATGCAAGCAAGGAAGCAGTTTGGTTGCAGAGATTGTGTTCAAGTATGGGGTTGGTATAGGGAGATATAAGGATAGATTGTGACAGCCAAAGTGTAATTTTCTTGGCAAATAACCCTTTTTACCATTGAAAGACAAAGCACATTGATGTTTAGTATCACTTTGTGAGGGATATGATAGAAGACAAAAGGGTGTTGCTGGTAAAGGTGGACACTTTTAAGAATACTGCAAATGCATTGACAAAATCTGTGAACTCTAAGAAGTTCTCTTGGTGTAGAGAAACAATGGGTGTTGCAGGGTTGGATAAATGACTATGCTCTCTTGTGGCCCCTTGTGGAAAGAAAACAACAAGTGGGAGAATGTTGGGTTGTGTTATATTCTTTCCATGACTAGTCCATGTAGTTAACCGGGGGGTTAGAAGGGGGACAGAGCCCCCCCTTCATTGCACCGATTGTGTAACAGGGGGAGTCATAGGCGGTTTGAGGGGTGCAGGTAACCACACTCTATGGGATTTGGGGTAGCACCTCGGAAAATTTTGGTTTTGGACCCTATGTTAGGTTGGGCGGACCTACCTATTGTTTTGTGCATGATTTTCACACATGGTTTTGGATGCGATGGTTTTCGGTCCATGGTTTTGAACAAGATGGTTTTTCAGTCCATGGTATTGGATGCTTCGACATGTATAAATATGTATTGTAACATTGAAAGGAACATAATGAAAAATCAAGCTGGTAGTCCCAATTTTGGGATCCAGGGGAAAATCTCTATGTATATGTGTTTTATGTGTTATGCTCTCCTATTGTTTATTTTATGTTTTTTAGAATTCGTATGCAGGTAATTTCTGTATGGGGTTAAAACTGAAATCTATTGGTTAACCTCATCTCCCATCAACATAAGTGCTTGAAAGGATCTTGTTCAACTTTTTACTTATTTCTCATGGTGGACTAGACTACCATTTGCTAAGAAACATTTCCAATAATATTTATTATATTATTACACTTAGTAGCATCACATTTAGGTTAGTGGGTCTTTTGCTTTTCTAAGGTGAATTTTGTTTCCTAGATTATTTACTTTCTTTGAGAAAATTGAACCATTTTTCTCCTTAGTTCAATTTAGTATTTGATATGGTTGAAGTAATTTTCTATTCACCCTATTTTAATCTTTAGGAAAAATTACTTTATGGATGGGACTTAGAATTTAGTTAAGATTGTGGCCCCCGTATCCTTTAGAAGTTATCATAGACTCAAGGGGTTGGAACATTTGGCATTGTTAGACATGTTATTTCTCCTACTCTACATGTGAGAATAATAAACCAACCTACATCACATCCTTCTTCACTTTCAAGCTCATATAAATGAAGCTCCCTAACATCAAGTTTGTCCTTATCTAGTTTGTCCTTTTCTACCTATAGTATGACTCCCTAATTAATCATTATAGCCACCTAAGGAAAAATTATCCTAAGTACCAAACCCAATGATAATAAAAACTCAAACCACACACCCAATTTTCCATTTATGGCTAGGTTAAACCTCCCAAATTCAAACGAGCCTACTAGTGATCCTATCTAACACAACCATACTTGGACTACTACACCTACTAAGCTTCCCCTAGATATTCCTAAATTCAAGGTACATGTAAGAGAAGAAACCTATAACCACATCATGTCCTTTCACCTATGGTGTTCCTCCTATAGTATCATTGAATGTTCCATTAGGTTATATTTATTTCAATGAAACCTCACTTGAGTTAGAACTAAATGGTATATCAAGCAACATACATTATTACACAACATTTGATCACGTAGAGAACAATTCTAGGTTTAGTCAAATAGATGAATGTAATATGGGTTATGTATGTCTAAATCCACTTTTATATCATAATTTCATTAAAATGATTTAGGTAACCACTTTTCATAAAGTTATTTACACTTTTATAGGACATAGACCTACTATATCACTTTTTCCAAATGAAATTACTAAAAAAAAACAAAATAAATTAAAAAATGCTAAAAGTAATGGTTAAAATTGATTTGGTCAAATAAATATTTTTCTTATCTTGACCCTATCAACAAAAACCATTTTTTTCTTATAAATTCAATCTCCATTTTCCAAATTATCTCATTGAAAGTTTCAAAGTGGTGCCAAAATTTCTTTGGATTTCACCATCACTTTCAACCACAAAGGAGATGACCCAAGCCCAAGCCACACTCTGAAGAAACAATAAGAAACCTCCCAAGGAGGAGGCCAAGGAGACAATATTCTTTAGAAATATTTCTCCCTAGGTGTATTCTATAAGTATTTCATTGGGTAATGGATCATTTGTTCATTGTTTCATATATTTTATGTTGTAGCTTATTTGTTATGTTGCATTTTATTGCTATTTACATGAATAGTGTAGACATGAAGATGAGTATCTTTCTTTGAACCTAGGGTTTCTACATTTTCTTTCACTTATCTTTTTATGTTCTCTCATAAGCACTAGCTTTAGTATATTTTTCTAACCCTTTTTGTTGAATTTACATAACAACATATAACATTGCATCATAATTTTGTGTCTCTAGTGATAACATTCCTAATCTTTTTTGATTTGCATGTTAGATACGAGGAGGGAGTTGATATCCTTTTCATATTTCCAAAACATTACCGCTCATATCAAGAACATATCCATAATTGGAATTGTTGAAGAAGATTATGTAAGGTTAAGTTAGATGACTCTCTCTTTTTAGATTAGTTTCTAAAATATCTCCTTCTCGTCATAGCTAAAGATGTTGTATGAAATATTCCTCAAATTTAGGAGGGATATATCATGAAAGGTCAATAAAATGACATTGTCTATGGATATAATGTTGCCTCTACTCTATTCGATCTATTTATCATTGTTCATATCATTTAGGGCATTCCATGCTATAGATGGGTAATAGGATTAGTTTTACCTACGTCAAACCCATATTATCATAATCCAAGCACTACTAGAAATAACATGTATGGAAATAACTATGATGGAGAGTAACCTATGTTTGTTCTATCCTCATACAATAATCCCCACATGCAATATTACTTCTGTGATCAATCATGTACTTCTTCCATACAATAGCTAGTACTTCCTATTCTTACCAACATTTATTACCTTATGTACATGATCCTTCATATAGTGGAATTCTAATTCATGTGTAGCTCCCCTATCCTAAAATCCTTACTATCATTTTCTTGGAACTCCTTTAGGATCCTTAAGATTGCAATCTCCCAATAATGCATCAACTCCACCATAATCTGCTTCTTCTTAATCCTCCTCCATAAGGGTAGGTCTATGCCAAATAGAATGTTCACAATCATTAGAATGAAAAATAGAGTAATAAAAATAAGAAAAATAAGGGTCTATGGGAAATATCCCTATTCAAGCAACCAATCCTAAGAGAAACTAAATTCTCACATATCCTAACTAGATTCATAATAATCCTCCCAAGAATGAAAATAATCCTAGCTATGAACTAACAACCTTTGTTTCTTTGTGGGGTTTATAAAATGTTTTCTCGTTGTTGTCCTATCCTTTGAAAATGTAATCAATTTTGGGGAAACGTAGCTAAGCATGAGCCTACCAACACCTCCCAAGTTCAAGTTAGCACTCAATCTATCCATCCTTCTCCTTCCCAACCCATGGTATTACAAAACCCATTTCCTCAATAAGGGTTAGTTACAACACAACCAATTGAGCTAAATTCATATACAACTTCTATGTCCATCCATCCATAATGGTGATCCCTCCTTTAGAAACATTCATATGAACTCCACATAGCTTATTCTTCAAACATGAGGACATAAATCTGGTGTGCAACCTAAACTTGTGCCCCCTAAGAAGGAGAATGATCCATTGTTGGCTAATGGGCCCTTTCAAATCCCATGACTAAATGTTTTCCCTTTTTCTAATGTACCTAAGGTACCTTTTTGTCACAATTTCCATAATCCTAATGCAAGACAAACCTATATATATAATGTTGTGGAATATTTTTCATAGTTTGCTATCACCATGCATACTTAAAAATTTCTCTAGAATTTCCCATGCAGTGAAAAACAATATTGTATGCATTGGGCATGACTAATTAATTTGATACTCAATTGATGATCAACTGATTAGAAACTAATATTCATTCATTTATTTTCTTTTTAACTAACATTAACCATTGAAAACATAATTATTCATCATTATATATCAATGAGAGCGAATATACTTACATTATACCTACTCATATTTGGAAAACGTTAGTATCTTCATAGTTAAGACTATCACTTATTACTCTTATTACTTATGATGGTCATCCTTCCCAATCACTAGGACTTTTAAAAATATTTTCATTGAACTCTCTAGTAAGAATCTCCTCATTAGGTCATATCTCCATGTATGCCATGAAGTCCATTCCCTCCATGGTTTTTCATATCCTAATGTTTCGTCATGAATGAAACCTAATGAAACTTGAGTAGCTTACATATCACTATCCTGACTCCACATCTAATATGAACTTTATTTTTATAGCCTTTAAAAGTAGTCTTTTGACATCCTTATTCATTGGAGATAATATAAGAAATTTCAATGATCCCATGTTACTCGGTATCATGTTTTACACCAACAATAATTTCTCCATTTGAATTAATTTTCTATATGTGCATTATCACATATGTCCAATCCTATTCTCAACCCAATAATTCTCATGCTCCTTCCCTCGCAATAGTTAATTCTTGGGAAGGATCAATAATGATAATAATTGTCCTTCCCTCGCAATATGAAGTATCAATCATGGTTAGACAATGTTGTAAAATGATATCAACCCATGTAAATAAATAACATCACCAATGGCAAGATATTCAGGGGAATGAGGATATATATGATGTTATCCATAATGGGATAAAACCGGTGATGGCTACCTAGCTAGATACCTCATACACTAAGAAATCATACATAGCCTCCTCATAATATATTTCCACTTAGTTGGCATCCCTTGACGAGATCAATCAATAAATGATCCATATGATTCCGCCATTGGTTAGCCACTTTGTCTAGCAATAGGTATAGCTAGTGATGAAGGTCCTCCAAAATCACATCCACACCTTGCCTCTACCTTTATGTTGGTGCTTCAAGACTAATAAAACCAACTTTGCCCCCATGATTTTGGTTGTCCTACTATTCTCATTAGCGACACCTATATATTCAGAAAGGACATAAAGAGATTTTGATTTTCATATATCATATATAATATGTAGAAACATTCTATGAAACTATGTAAACATTAACCCAAAATAAATTATGTTTTTCACATTCACTTACCCTATAATCCCCATGCCTAGATAGATGGGCATGAGGGCTTTAGTTATCCCCTATATTCCATAAACACATATGGATAATCATTGACCTATACTGGGATTTGGTACTAGTGGGAAAAAAATTCTTGATTGGAAGATGTTATCGATCCCATTGTCCCCTCCCCTCCCTATCATCTCACTCCATTAATACAAGTAGGGCTCCCTTATTCCTACATCTCTAACCTCATAGTGTGGGTGGAGGGTTGGGATAATCTCAAAGAAGAACATGCAAGAATGGGAACCAAAAGTAACCCACCTCCTACTTTTTTACATGCATTCAATTAACCATTGCCTCATTATAGCCAAAAAAATTTGGGCCGACCCAAAAGATGGTCCCCTCCAACATTCTATCCATATTCATCATCATATAACCACATTATAATTAGTGATGACCCTGTGAGCCCATAAATTCCACTACCCTAGTGGAAATAGCTTGAGTCTCCATATGCTTAATATCATATATCAAGATTTTTGAGTCATGTAGGCTAGAACCATGTCAGTAGCATGTCTCCAAGAACCTCTACAGTGGCCTATTCTATGATCCAAGTGGTAGAATGTTATGCATGAATATGTACAGGGGTAGGTCAGTAATGAAGTACAAAATTATCTAAGGTGTGTTCCTCTATTTCACCTACATAATGAACTCCTCTATGTCCATATCCCAATACTCATTTTTCTTTAATATTATTGATCCCCTACTCACATCAATGGATTTTCAAGGAACTTGATAAACCCTACCTTGTTAGTATCACCTCAACAAAAAAATACAGCTTTATCAATGCATGGAGGGTCAAAACATAACTTTCTCTCTAAGATTTAAAGCCAACTAAAAACAATATATAATTCTTTCTACATGCTAATACACATTCTTCCTCGCCTACATTATGCATCTATTATTTTGATAGGTTCACCTTGGATTTGCATCTATTCCTTGAATATGAACACACATATCTCTTCAATAGGCACATGGCTAGTGTACCTATTTTTGAATAGGATCATACCTATTTATTCTATAGGTGCATGCCTAACACAGCTATTCCTTGAACGTGCATGCACCTAGCATGCTGAAAAAGTAGTCGATTAGTGCATGAGAAATGTCATTATCAAGCCATATTTTATGTCTGTGAAGTAGAATATATCTTGAAAACCATGCACTTATCCAAGAATCTTCCAAGACTTCCATCTTGTATAGAAAACCATAAACAAGGAAATGAAATAGAGAAAAATAAAGAATAGGTAGTGATCTCTAACTTCAAACTTGTAGAACTAAAAATAAAAAAATGGGAATGAAAAATATGTTCTCTAGAGAAACTATACCCCGTGTATAGTTCAAAATCAATCAATTAAAAGTGATTTTAAAAATTTGGGGTCATATGCTATGTATGAACGTTATGGAATTTCCTTTTCTCTAAACATGATTAGGTTAAATTAGTTTGAAATGATATTTTTACAATATAACTATTTGTATCAATATCTCCTCCATTACTAGCTTCATTTCTTATGATTATATACTTGATTGAACTTCCTTTGTTTATATTGAAGTTCAAATGCGTGAAGGTTAGGGTCTACATATTTAGTTTCAAGATGTTTGCATAGGTTTTTTCTAAAAACACTTTATGTTGTGGTATTATTTTTGTGTGTGCAAGTAATTTATGTGAATCGCAACTCTATTTTACCACTATTTTTAAACTTGTCACTATTAGTACAAGTATATTTCCTAATATACTCCATTGTTGTTTTTCATTATCTTTGTTTCTCATACATGTAGGACCTATCTCCCAATAAAGTAAGTAGACTAGATCATCAAATATTTTGTTTTCCCTTGTTCGGTAGTATATTTTTCCTTTCATGGGTTTTAAATTATTAGTTCCCTATGCATTTGTGAACCCATGTCATTGTGTCCCCTTTATTATTGAGAGTCCATATATCCATGACCTAGAATAGAACCACATGCTTCTTATCCTTTAGATAAGTTGTGTCATTCCTCAAGCTTCCCATGTGCTTATAATGGAATTATCAGTTACTTAATTCATATATGTAAGATAATTCACAATACTTTTCCATCATTTGTTTTCCTTCAAGGAGATTACCATCAATTGCGACCCACTAGTCACTTCTACTTGTTATCATTCTCTTCATTGATCCATATGGTTTCCTTTGGGCATTTATGTTATTTCCTATACCATTATTCTAAATTATTTATTACTTGGGGAATCGTAAATTGTTCATTAGCACTCTGGAAAATGTGTATGAATTTTTTGGCAATATCCTTACTCACCTTTGTTTAGAGCACTCAACAATTTGTCACTCTAGAATCCCTTTGTTTTAGTCTCTCCATGATATTTTCTTAGTTGTTTATCCCAATAAGTGTTCCTCATTATAATTACATGTCCCTAGCCATCACTTCCCTATCACCCAAGGTTTTATTCATCATCCTCCATTATTGTAGCATCATATTCTTGGACCTATACTTGTGTTTCCATGTCAATCATACCATCATGCATTGAATAAAGGAAGTTAGAAATCTATTAATCTTCTCCTTTCTTGATCATTGCTATCTCAATCTTAACCACTTATATTCATTATCCTTAAATTAACCCTTATGTTGGATACAAAGGTTCTCTTACAGTTTATCTATAGTATATCTTCCTCTATTGACTCTAGCATTCATATTCTAGGGGTTTGGTGTAGAGGTAATATGGACAACCCCATTTACCTTCTTGATAGGTTACCTTAGACTATATAAAGGGAATCCTAATTTCTTCTTTACTTAGTTAGGCCTCATGTGCTCAATCTCATCTTGGTATTGTGCCATAAATTAGAGAAAGTTTGAGCTTTAAAATGGGTCTAAAAACAAAAAAGTACAACCAAAATCAACTTTATAAGAAGAAATAGGATTCAAGATGATGATTTCAACCATGGGGGAGGATTCACCATTTTTGGATTAAAAAAGTAAAAATATTAAAAAATAAAAAAAATAAAAAACTAAAATTTTCAATTTATATTTCCAACTTATCTCCCTACGGTTTTACTCAAATTTTGAGTGGGAGCACTTGTTGGATGCATAATTTAATCCCTCGTCTAAGGAGTACCCATGTTGGATAATTTTGATTGACACTTCTACAAAAAAAATGAGAAATAGATGAAAACGTAATTACAATCATGCTTTCCATATATTTCTCATTTTTCATGTCAAGGGTCCATCAAAAGTATACAACATGGGTATTCCTTGGATGAGGAATTAAATTAAGCATAGTATAACCTATAGACGAAATGACCTTTTTTCACGACATTTTTTTTGGCTAATTTTAATAAAAATCTCATAGAAATTTTAGAAAACTTCAATTTAAATTGTTTTATTTGCATAATTTGAGTGCCCTGGGGTTTTTTAGGGTGCTAAATCCATATATAAATTCAAAAATTATTTTAAATAACAAAAAATATTGAAATTGTATTATTGGATTTTGGTGAATTCTGGTGAAAAAATTTATTTCATCTATAATTTAGATCACACCATTAAATTATGCATCCAACGAGTCTTACCACTCTAAATTTGAGTAAAGCGTAGGGAGATAATCTGAAAATATGAGTTCAAAAAATAGTTTTTTTATTTTTTCCTCTAAAATTTGATGATGTAATCTAATCTTAGTTTATTATTTCCACTATTATTTTATAATATTCCTTAGGAGACCCATTTTAGACCTAAAAATTTCTCTAATGATAATCGTACACTTTGGTTTTTTCTATTATATCTTTTGTTGAAATACCTTAGATAACCTTGACTTTTCTTCGCTAGTTTTTGTCTCTACTTGGGAGCATATTCTTTCATAGATTCCTATTATGTTTGAGTTGTGCTAGTGGGAAGTATCTATCATTAGTTGTAATTATCTTGATTGTTTAGATTTTTTTAATTTATTATGAGCCACCTATCATGATATTTCACCAAGATCTTATGCCCCTTCAATGTTCAATAGGGCTTCCATTGTTGTGATTCAACACTATCTAGGTGTTATTTTTTGTTCCTATATGTTAATGTTATGTTGGATATTAGACACATTCTTTGTACTTGGATTGGGTGCCTATTAACCCTACTTTATGATGTATTACTTTACAACCATTTTATGTAATTAGATATAGCCCCATGGCACATGATACCATATTGTGTTGAGATAATGTCACAAACACAAGGATGTTGACCTCATTGATATTGAAATTATATAAACAACTCAACCCATTGGTTGGAGGTTTTCCAAGTGGATCTCCAAATATTTCTTTGTGGTTCATTCTTCCCCTTTGATTCCTCTCTCCTTTCTTTATTGTTCCTATTCCTAAGATATGATATAAAGAAAATTGTGATGTAATGCATCAATATGATGTGATCCCAACCTCACACATCAAAGGGAAATTGAGAGTAATCCAATTTTTCTCACTTACATTATTATAGAAAAATTTAAGTGTACGTATCAACTTGGCACCATTTATGCCCTCCTATAGTGTACATTCTTCCACATGAGCTAGGTTAGACATCTAAGCTTGAAAAAATGTTAATGCGTAGTATTTTTCCCCAAAAACAGAATTATTATTTTTAACTCACTAATGTTGTGTGCCTTCTAAATTGAATAGTGGTTGAAATTTCACCTTATCAATTAATAAAGGATTTTTTTTTTGTAACACTTTTCTCATAAGCATCGTTGTATGTTAATAATTTTCATACCAGGAGGTGGTCACTCAACTGAGAAATGAGGAGCTCACTTAATTTATCAAGGAAAATTGATTCGTAAAATGTCATGGATATCTGACTCGACAGTTCCTCACAACATATCTAATAATATTATATTAAAACTGTGAAAATTCTACAGTATTACAATTTATTAAACTTTAATATCTGTGGATTTAACTGTAATTAGTGCACACATGTGAATGGAAATTATGCATATAAGTAGAGAACGAAAAAATAAGCACACACACACAAGGAATAATATATGCTCTCTAGGAAACCCTTTCGGGAGAAAACCCAACTAGAAGGTGAGGTCCCTTCGCTCTCTTTCTTTGTCTGGAAATACGGCTGCAGGTACAAAAAAGTAGTGCTTGTGGCTCGTGGGTTGCTATAATGCACAGCTCCTTTATGTGTTCTTTGCCTCTTATCTCTCCTAGCTATCTTTCCTCAACTATGGAACAAAATTATCTCGAAGGTATGTAATGCCTCTTCCTCCTAGTGGCCTCGTTATAACACAACTTGATATCCTACTAGTGGTTAATTTTGATTACATCAAATCTTAACTAGAGTTACAATATAGACTCTTCTAGAGTATTTTACATCACAAAAAATTGGCTAGCCCATTTTCCATAAATAATAATGTTTGACGTGGCATCCTCCTCAACTATAGGTGTGAAAACAAGAAGGTCAATCTCTGAGTGGCATAACTTTTGCATACAGACTCAGTTTGACACGCTTCTTGTGCCATTGGAAAGATATTTGTGTGTAGAATAGCATGAAAAGGTGTTTCACCAAAGATAAAATACTCCCCCTCACCCAAAAAAAACATCATTTGATGCCTCAAAACATTCTTGAAAGGTTTCAGACCTCGTTTTACCAAACTGGGTCCCATCGGTAAAATTAGTCTAGTGAGTTGATTCCTCCACTTTTTCCACTCCAAATGTATCGAAATGGATGAAAAACAATATAATTATCCAATTCGGATTAAAAGATTTGATGTACAAAGGATTTTGTGGTGTCAAATAGTAGGTGAAGAAATAGTTGTTGCTTTCGATTGTGATGTAGAAGACTGCTTTGGAAATTATTAAAGAGGAAACCTAAGTGCCCACCTTTTGTTCCAATCTATTCTTCACTTCCAAGAAATTTCTTATTTTCCGTGACAAACTATAATTCTCTCCCTGCCATCAAATTCCAAAAAACATTCTTGTAGCTGGTGTCCTTCCTATGTGCATTTGTCTTGATATTATCCTTAGTTGGTGATCAACTTTTTAACATAAAAAATTGGATTTATTTCACAATATTTTGCAAATTTTGAATTAAAGAAAAACATAAGTCATCATGATGAATATGTGATAATAATAATCCAAGTGCAAACTACAAACTATTCCCCACAATACAAAATATTTGTCCATAGGGAAAATATTTTTCTATTATAATCAATAAGAGAGAAGAATAAAAAAATCAAATGTACTGGATCACATTTGTCCGCACTATCGTAAACTCAAGAGATTACAAGGAGTATCAAAAAATGATATGAAATAGAAAGTATTAGATGAAGATAAAAACAAGATGAAATGATTCTTGAAAACTTGAATAACTATCCCTTGGCATCTGAGAAGAAACCATGAAATGAAATTCATCGGAAAATATTTTAAATGATATTTTTTAGACGAATGCATATGGTTTAAGAACCTTTTATTATTCTTTAACTAAAACACTAGGAGGATTCATTTATCATGTGTGCACCTTTCACCTAACTATGCTCTAGTTGTCAAGCCAATTTGTTAATCAGGTTACAAGATCCAAGCATGATCCCCATGAAAACTGAGGGTGACCAAATTTCACGAATGACATGGGATGAATGTCAAGAAAGATAAAATAAGAAACACGAAATTTTAAGCCAATCACATGCTAACAAATTATTTTTCTAATTAAAATAAAAAATATTTTAATGATTTATAAAGTTAAACATTAGAAGTTGTCATGGTGAATGCTAAAATATTAGTGGTAAATAGAAAAATGATTTCTATAGTCCTACCTTGGCAAGGACTAATAAGACATTTATATTTTGTATTTTATTTCCAAAAACATTCACACCAAAACAATCGACAAATATGTCAAATACTCATTATACATGCCTATCAAATCTTAGGCATGCAAACACCAATTAAAATTATAGATCAAAATAAAGCATAACCATACTATCACCTAATTACATTATTTATATTGTTGGAATTATTGAGCACTACTGAGAGGGGAGGAGGGGGAGAGAGTGAATCGATATTCTTATTTCTTAGCAATACTTAGAAATTAAAACTTCTCTATTCAATCATGCATATATTAGCCAACAAAAAATTAATAGACCTTCACATAAACATAACCCATGCAACTAAACAAAAAACCATGAAAGCAACAATAAACAACACTGTATGGCATAATAATATTATCACACGTGAGACATGAGATATATGGTGGAAACCCTTCTGGGAGAAAAAAACCACTATGGTTGTTGCTGCATTGCTCTAAATATCTAATATGTCAAGAAGTGGTCTTTTACATAGATTTGATGACTCCCGTCAGCTAGGAGACTCGACCTTAACTACAATTGGTTAACATCCATAATCCAGGAGACTCAATTCTACTTATTAGCTTAGAAGACTATCTTGTCACACAAATCGATAAACAACCATCCATTGAAAGCCACCATGATCAAGGATCCTTGCCCAACTCCGATTGGACTATCAACCAATGATTGGATGGAGAAATTGAGCCTTTCGCCAATGCTAAGGAATCAATTCTCCACTCTCATGAAACCATTAATATACTCTATGTAGACCTTGTTTCATATATTTTCACACTGGATCCAATACATTATGCTCAAACTGATTCAGCTCTGTAATACAAACTCCAGTAGTAAGACTCTCTACAAAATATAATAAAACACACCACCAACAATGTGCTCTCAACACTAGAAAAATAGTGGCTCACATCCATGCATAAAAATTATAATACTATGTCAATCCATCATCATAATCTCTGCTCCAATCCTCCAAACAAAACTTTGCTACATCAACCCCAAATCTTGTCTAAACATTGATACATTGTTGTAACAGTATGCTCAATTCACTACCATTTGTCTCAAGCATTATTTATCTTTGTTCTATACTATGTTTGAAGCATTTCCCCACTACGAAGCCTTCTCTCACTCACACATTCACTCCACTAACTAGGACTAAACTCCAAGTTGAATAATATAAAATATGTAGGGTGAATTGCACTTTTGGAATGGGATCAAGAGTGCACAAAGTTGATGAAATCTAGCCACTATCACCACTACTTGTGCACTAAAGGTGTTCACAGCCACTGAGGACCTTCTCAACCAATTTTGAACTTATTACATTAATTTAGAAGTTTCCACAAACATACAAGTCAAAATACTCTAGGAGTGAGCGAGGAATCCAAAGGAAAGTTTGTTCTAAGCCTCAGCCGCACTCGTAGAACTAGTAGATTTTGGCCATAGCCGTATGCACAATCCTGTATAATTTTGGTTGAAACCTTCCAGTCTCACAAATGACCCTCCTTCCCAACGTCCATGGCAAAGTATAAGGAAAAACACAAAAAACCTCTACTCAAAACCTCTACCACCTAAATGGTCACCTTCTCCAACACTTGTACATGCCTCCAAATTTTTTTTAATCTTAGTAACAACTCTGTAAATAGTCCAAACATGTCTCCAAAGTCTCACTATCAAGTTTACCTATCAAAACTCTATAGCACCTTTATACCATCATCATCATCAGACCAACACATTGTTCCAACAAGTCATCCTCTAATTCCTACAATGGCTAATGAACACCATTAGTACATGAACAAACATCAACCACACACTACCATCATATGACTATGAAGGTTTACATCATAACTTGACATCAATGCCAACACAGTTAATTGCAACCACACTACAAGGAATATAATGACTAGGATATTCTACATATGGTTGACATCTATGCTAACATGAGTTAGCTTCCATCATGAAACCAATGCTAACATCAACTAGATGCTACCATGAACACCATAATGCCAACAATCTCCCCCATTTGGTATTGATGGCAACCACTCACAATCTCCAGACCAATCTGTTCTTCTATCACTCCCCCTTTGACATCAATGGAAATGGGTCAACACCATGTAATAAGGCAACAAAAACTGAAGCACAAACATTGGAGAAACTAATCTCTATATGGATGAAGAATATTGTACATTAGTGATCACCCATGCCTCTTACATCAGCAACAATCAACAAATAAACCAATCAACATTTGGAGCGTCATATCTAACCAAAAAACCTCTAGCAATAATATCAATATGCACATGAGGAAATCACACAAGCATCTATGAAGAATATCATAATTACAACTATGAGCAACATCAAGTATATGCAAACAATATGCACATGAGGCACCAACTAACACTCTCCATAGAAACCAAATTGTAGCAACCAATGACTATTATCAACCTCTCTACTCATGTAATGAGGTCAAAACCCAACAATCAAATCATAGCATGGGGCACACCATGAACACCTCTAAGCTGACCATAATGCCAATGATGGATGGCTGAATTAAATAGGAACATATAATGCTCCCCCTGAATATATGCCAGATCCAACCTACAATGAACCACTTCTGCTGCAAACAATGCTTCCTTTCCACAAATAGAAGCACCATATGGACATAGACCCCACATTACCATGACTAGATGCCATATACATTGATAATTCCAAGGTCGTAGTTGTGACAATATAAGACCTCATGCATAACTCTCATATAACCATAAAAAGACCTCATGACTTATGATAAATAACCCTATGATAGTACAATATAAGTACATTGCATCATGAGCATTGTACATGGATTTTCAATGAATTATATAGCTACTATAATCATCTAATATGGATCAATGAGACAAAAACATGACATAGCATGGATGTTATATCATCATTAGCCCATACATATGGTTGAAAAAAGGCTCCATGAGACACCTCCAAAACAAGCCTATCACCATGATTACTCAACTCAATATTGAATGGACTTACAATTAATACAAAATGATGAAACAATAACAATTACATGGTTTTAATAAACAACATACAACAACTTACACATGATTGGTCCAAATGTCAAGTCAAATATGTATGCATGTGATGCTGCAATGTATCATGCTAGGGTAGCTGAAAAATTATCAACATAAGTTGCAATAAGGCTGAAATAACATGTATTTACACTCATAAACAAGAAATATACCAATTACAAAGATATGAGTGAAAAGAAATAAAATTACAAAGAACATGCCTTGGAAACATAGCTCCCCTTGAGACCATGCTAGTCTCGTATATATCGTTGCAGTCAAGTAGATATAAGATGCAATAATGGACTACAGTAGGGACTGATCTCATCTACTTTGATTATGATGTAGAAGAGTATTCCCTTGGTCTCTTCTTTCTACTCACTCTTCCATTTAACACATTGTTGTGCTTGTCAACAACCCCCCCATTTATTAACGTTAGTAGTAAAATATTACTTTAATAAATGGGGACCCTTTCAAAAAATGTATATACCCAAAAAATCAATCCTAGCATGTAGGTATTTCTTTTATTTTTAGAATAAATAAAGATATCAAACAAAACCTATAAAACCATTAAAATGCTTCTTTTTCTTATTTAGCATGAAATGCATCACAAATGATACCTTTCTAACCCACCACGATCTACGATTAAACAATAAAAAAAGAAAATCTATATTCGAAAAACAATCATAATGTTAGAAAGTTCTTAAAGCTTTGAAAAGCTAAAAGTCTCGCATCGCAACATCACTATTTATAAAATACTTCTCTTAAGAGGTTACCCCGAAGTATTGTGATCTGCAAGATTGTGATTTGCAAAATTGTGATGGTATAATAGCCTTCTCGCATCGCATTTCAATCATACAACACAAGCCTCAACCTATAATAAATCGATATTGCAAAATGTGATCACGTCTTGTACCCACCTCTTAATCATTCCACCAACACATGCGGAGGTCCATTATTCATTACAAAGAAGCCCAATAAGTAATGACATTTGTTTCTCGCTTCTCGTATCTCGCACAAACTCAAAAAGTGGTAAGTTAAATGAAAACAAATTATGCGATATAGCGATCTACGATATTGCTTTGCAAATCAAAAAATCGTTATTATCACAGTTTAAAGGCTCACCACACTAGGATATTGTTTCCCGATTTATGATGTGAATATTTATGGACATTCAAGTTAAAAGATAACAGATCATTAGTGGGCATTTATGAAGACGTAACTGCATTTATGTGTGAAAGGCCATTTAGAGTGATTTGATATCTTCTTATGTGATTTCAAATAAAACACCTTTATCACCTTTACTAGTTTTCTTCATCGATTCATTTCTACATTCATTATCATTTTTATCCGATAAATTGTTCCTGTTGAAACTTTCAGGGAAAATCCACAGAACAGGACACTGAAAGGAATGGTGAAGATAGGGAAAGTAGTCGCTTCTGAGAAGTAAAAAATGACTCCTTTGTTCCTAGATACTACATGTAATAAGGAAGAAGGGATGTCTACTTGGGAGGCTATGTATCAGTTACTGGAGGAAGAACAACCAAGTATTCTTAAGACAATGATTATAGTTGATGGGTGTGATTCCTCAAATGCTTCCATAACTGAGCTTGCATGCTCATTTCTGCACCGAATAGCCACACGACCAAAAATAATCCCCTATACCAACATGGTTAAGTGGATCATTGATGACGTTGATATATCTAATAGAGAATTCAAAACAAGAGGCTAGAAAGTTATACGATCTTTCACTCCAGATAGCCTAAGGCTTATGTACCACCTATCCGAGCCATAGTTTACCTACAACAGGAAATTTGTTGAGAAATTTGTCAAAGAAAATGAGGACCCAATGGACTACACAAAGAATTGGTCAAATAATGACGAAAGAATCAAGAAAGGCAAAAATGGTATGTACGCCACCGCATCTGTTTGTTCCCTTTTCTGTTTTGTTACGGGTATGTTATGTAGACTATTTGGAAAACCTAATAGTAAAAAATTCTCCTCAGAATGGTTTCCCTTAATAGATGTAGCCGTTAATATAACAATAATAGATTGGGCACAAATCCTATTTGATAATTTAGCTAAAGCAATTATAGAGTATAAAAGGAAAAGGAGTATTGCTTCGAGGTTTTACCCTACATTTTTCATGAGTGCATATGTAATGGAAATTATTTGTTTTGGTTCTAAATTCCCTCTTATGGGATGGAAGTGGACTATTCAAGATCCACTTCCTATTCACATCCACCACAAAGACATGTGGAAATCCAATTTTGAACCACATTTTCAAGATTTGTCACACGAGGTTATGCTTCCTATCCATAAAAAAATTTATAACTGAGATGCCACCAAATTCTCCGAAGAAGCCGAGGTAGACATCCTCTCAGTAGCCCAATGGTTCGGGGAAGAGACATTTACATATATAAAAGTATTTGGCAACATCACCTCTCCCCATGTTCTCCCTTTCTATGTCCCAGATAAATTAGTGGCTAGAGAGATAACCTATCAGACATGACATGAAGGAGGTATGAGCAAACCATTGAAGGAGTCAAGAAGGCCATTTGGCCTTAATTTCCTATGTCATGTGGAGTGTTTGCATTACATGACCTTGGACATGCATTTAGGGAAGTAGATAATATGTTGTCTCTATGACTACCTAAGTTCCCTGAAAGACAATACAACCCATTCAGTATTGTCAAGGATTTTACCACTATGGTCAAAATAAAGATATTCAACAATGAGAAGGACCCATTTAATGATGTTTTCTTACTAAATAATACCTTCAAAGAAGTGAAGCATATGGCACAGATACTTTTTTATCGAGATGGCCTTGAAGCATTTTATAGCTACAGAGAAAAGAGATTATCAAAGGTCCCATTGGACCAATTGTTAATTGAACCAATAAACGAGCCCCCTCCCAGTGTAAACATAGATGGTGACTCTAAGGAAAAATCTAAAACTAATTGTGGAGAGGAATCTCAAGAGAAATTTGCCAAGGTATCCGAGAAATCATCAAAAAATAGGAAAATCAAGAGTAGGGAATCAATCCAGGATACAACCCCGTCTGCAACAAAGACAGATGAATAGACTTTGACCATCAAGTAGTCAGAAACCAATACTCCCTCTATACAAATGATAAAGTCTTGAGTAATTAATTTGGAAGAAGAGTGGGATAATGTCAACAAAAAACTCAACACAGAGGAACAAGCACCATAGACACAAATGACACATCAGGAAACAACTCCAGAAATTATAACAGGGGGAACTGTGAATACTCGATAAGTAGAACACAGTCCTATTACCCCCACCTCTATGGTTGTTTTAAGAATAGAAGAAATCCCCCCTCTTGATGTATTTTACATCCCACAGTACAAGGCCATTGTTAAGAGACAAAGAAAGAAAATAAAATTGGAATCCACAACTACTAC
>APFE031301325.1:129934-162328 GCA_000404065.3 Pinus taeda
TTACCTTCCAATATACGAAGTTTGTCCCATCAAAAACCGGTGGCCTGATTGATGCTTCCCTCTCATAGTTGCTCATGATGAAAGATCTTCCTTCAAGCGATCAAGTTTCTTCAGAAGGACCTACTCTGATACCAATTGTTGAAAATAATACTGAGAGGGGGGGTGAATCAGTATTATCAAGATAATTATTCCTTTTTCAAAACAACTGATATACGCTACTTCAGTTTAATGAACCTGCGTATATATGCGATTATGCAGAAGGAAACCCGCGTATACAAAACAAGCTTTTACTTTACTTAATATTTCTGATGATGATTGTTAATCTGTGATGCAGAATCAAATAACAGTAACCAGAGACAGTAAAACAGAGCAGAAGGAAAGTCACACACAAGAACACAAGATATAAGGTGGAAACCCAATGTGGGTGAAAACCACCTGTTGCAATTCGTCTCTATCTTCTTTTCAATTAGAAACTTTTTTACAATATACTGGTGCAGTCCTTTTACCAGTATGCAGGCTGCAACCTGCAGAGAGCTACAACTCTCTCTCGTTCTCCGGCTTCTCCTGGAAGGGAGCTACAACCCCCTTTAACTCTTGCACTATCCAAGATATTAGTGCGTAGGTGCTGACCTACAGAAGGCTACAACCTTCTCCGTCTTCCAGGGACCATGTTTCATCAATTTTCAGACTGGATCCATGAACATCAAACAATCATCAAGAAATTCTTCATCAACCAAACTCCTTTTCACCAACTAGATCTAAAATCAAGTAGATACTTCTCTGCCAGCTGTACCCAAAACACAGTACCAGAAACCACACAACATAACCTAGAACATAGCAACAATAAGCAGAAACAACTAGATCACAACTTAAAGCATATACGCAATTTCAACAGTCTGCAACTTGCGTGCATACACATCTGTGTATGAAACAACCCGCGTATACGTACCTTTACTTCACCTAAACAACGTGTATATGCGCCTTTGCTTCACTGAACCTGCGTACAGATCTATAAAGGACAGCACACTCTTCCAGATATTCAATCACTAATTAACCCAGATTATCAGACTTATAGATCAAACAAGCGCCACATCTAGTAGATCAAAATCATACAAAGATGCTATCATCCAACCTTAAAGATTATGACCCATGAATAGAACTTATCCTTCCTTTTGCACTAAGGTTCCTCCTTCCTTCAGATCCAGATCTGCATCACCACCCAATATACCAGCTCTAGCACTTTATCAGATCTTCAATAATAATTCAGATGGTCATTTGTCACAAGATCTCCTTCCTCTTTTATAGCCTTAGGCCTTCCCCAATACCATGGTCCAAAACCATAACATTTCAATACCATGAACCCAAAATCGGGGATCAACACATCTAACAAGACGCTATGGTCCAAAGGTTCAAGTTCCAAGATCTAACTGCCATGGACCAAAAAAATGATCCCCAACATATACGCGCTTTTGGAATGTATAACCCGTGTGTATACGCTCCTTTGTCTAGATGAACCTGCGTATATGTATTTTTCTACTTTCTGAGTGCCTGAACTGAGATCTGTTACCAAAGAAGGTTGCCATCAAGGAAAACACCTGTGCCATAGCTCCAAACCTGTGCCATAATGCCAACATTTATGTGTGAAAGGCCATTTAGAGTGATTTGATATCTTCTTATGTGATTTCAAATAAAACACCTTTATCACCTTTACTAGTTTTCTTCATCGATTCATTTCTACATTCATTATCATTTTTATCCGATAAATTGTTCCTGTTGAAACTTTCAGGGAAAATCCACAGAACAGGACACTGAAAGGAATGGTGAAGATAGGGAAAGTAGTCGCTTCTGAGAAGTAAAAAATGACTCCTTTGTTCCTAGATACTACATGTAATAAGGAAGAAGGGATGTCTACTTGGGAGGCTATGTATCAGTTACTGGAGGAAGAACAACCAAGTATTCTTAAGACAATGATTATAGTTGATGGGTGTGATTCCTCAAATGCTTCCATAACTGAGCTTGCATGCTCATTTCTGCACCGAATAGCCACACGACCAAAAATAATCCCCTATACCAACATGGTTAAGTGGATCATTGATGACGTTGATATATCTAATAGAGAATTCAAAACAAGAGGCTAGAAAGTTATACGATCTTTCACTCCAGATAGCCTAAGGCTTATGTACCACCTATCCGAGCCATAGTTTACCTACAACAGGAAATTTGTTGAGAAATTTGTCAAAGAAAATGAGGACCCAATGGACTACACAAAGAATTGGTCAAATAATGACGAAAGAATCAAGAAAGGCAAAAATGGTATGTACGCCACCGCATCTGTTTGTTCCCTTTTCTGTTTTGTTACGGGTATGTTATGTAGACTATTTGGAAAACCTAATAGTAAAAAATTCTCCTCAGAATGGTTTCCCTTAATAGATGTAGCCGTTAATATAACAATAATAGATTGGGCACAAATCCTATTTGATAATTTAGCTAAAGCAATTATAGAGTATAAAAGGAAAAGGAGTATTGCTTCGAGGTTTTACCCTACATTTTTCATGAGTGCATATGTAATGGAAATTATTTGTTTTGGTTCTAAATTCCCTCTTATGGGATGGAAGTGGACTATTCAAGATCCACTTCCTATTCACATCCACCACAAAGACATGTGGAAATCCAATTTTGAACCACATTTTCAAGATTTGTCACACGAGGTTATGCTTCCTATCCATAAAAAAATTTATAACTGAGATGCCACCAAATTCTCCGAAGAAGCCGAGGTAGACATCCTCTCAGTAGCCCAATGGTTCGGGGAAGAGACATTTACATATATAAAAGTATTTGGCAACATCACCTCTCCCCATGTTCTCCCTTTCTATGTCCCAGATAAATTAGTGGCTAGAGAGATAACCTATCAGACATGACATGAAGGAGGTATGAGCAAACCATTGAAGGAGTCAAGAAGGCCATTTGGCCTTAATTTCCTATGTCATGTGGAGTGTTTGCATTACATGACCTTGGACATGCATTTAGGGAAGTAGATAATATGTTGTCTCTATGACTACCTAAGTTCCCTGAAAGACAATACAACCCATTCAGTATTGTCAAGGATTTTACCACTATGGTCAAAATAAAGATATTCAACAATGAGAAGGACCCATTTAATGATGTTTTCTTACTAAATAATACCTTCAAAGAAGTGAAGCATATGGCACAGATACTTTTTTATCGAGATGGCCTTGAAGCATTTTATAGCTACAGAGAAAAGAGATTATCAAAGGTCCCATTGGACCAATTGTTAATTGAACCAATAAACGAGCCCCCTCCCAGTGTAAACATAGATGGTGACTCTAAGGAAAAATCTAAAACTAATTGTGGAGAGGAATCTCAAGAGAAATTTGCCAAGGTATCCGAGAAATCATCAAAAAATAGGAAAATCAAGAGTAGGGAATCAATCCAGGATACAACCCCGTCTGCAACAAAGACAGATGAATAGACTTTGACCATCAAGTAGTCAGAAACCAATACTCCCTCTATACAAATGATAAAGTCTTGAGTAATTAATTTGGAAGAAGAGTGGGATAATGTCAACAAAAAACTCAACACAGAGGAACAAGCACCATAGACACAAATGACACATCAGGAAACAACTCCAGAAATTATAACAGGGGGAACTGTGAATACTCGATAAGTAGAACACAGTCCTATTACCCCCACCTCTATGGTTGTTTTAAGAATAGAAGAAATCCCCCCTCTTGATGTATTTTACATCCCACAGTACAAGGCCATTGTTAAGAGACAAAGAAAGAAAATAAAATTGGAATCCACAACTACTACTACTCCAGACAATGAGTCGATGGATGTCCTCCGCAAAGATTCATCCACCGACCCATCGGCCAACCTCACCAGGTTATCATAGTTCGCAGGTGCATATGCTACGGCAACCATTGACAAAGAAAAAATGGTACAATTGTTTCTTAAAGAAAAAGAAGACAAAATTTTGTTACTTGAACAACAGTTACAACAAACCAAAACCAATCAACAAGTAGAAATACAAATTGGTTGAGTTACAGCAGGAATTCCAACAAATGCAAATAAAACATTGAAGCAACTTGGCAGGTAAGGAGGCACAGATACAGAGCATAACATATTTGCATAAAGACGACCCAAATATTGATTAGTTTTTTACTGAAGTACTCGGCCTCAACTCCCAACTCACACACCAAAAATAATTGTTATGCCAAAGAATCTCGTAGTGTAACTCTCACTACGAAACAAGTGACAAAATAGAAAGCCAAGTTGTGGAAATGTGACTTGAATATGATGAAATTATTAAAAAGGTTTCAGATTTCATAACTTGGCAAAATTTTGAAAATTGGAGAAGAGCCGAAATGCCCAAACTAGATGAATCACAAAAGGGGATCTTATTTGCGAGTTGGGATTCTTAGATCAAAGAGGCAGAAAAAGCAATAGAAGATGTGACAACGATGGAAAACACTGTCATTGAAAGTGTACAAGAAAATTTGCATAGTTCTAGTCTTGTGGCAGAGACCACCCCTAGTTTCTTTCCAAATGCAAAACAACTTGAATTACAGTTGAAACAGGAAACAGAAGAAAGAGTAGAATTAATTAGTCAAGTAACCAGGTTAAATTGGGAGGCATATTGGCAATATCTTGTAAAACCACACAGCCAGTGGATGACCCTGAAATGCCTAATTGTTTCTACCAAGAAAATGGTTCCAGTGCTCATCAGTGTTGTGTTTACAGGATAGCTGAAAGCTGAAGTCGGCCAATCTACACTCCTCAAGACCATGCTAGAAATTGTGATTTGAAAGATCGAATGTAGAATTAGTCATTATTCACATCTCTATTTTGTTTTATTTTTCTTAAATTGAGGCAGGTCTTTTAAACCTCCTCAACGTTTTTTGTAATATTCTATTTTTAGTTTCATAAGTTAGTATTTAAACCCCTCTCATGCATTTAGGGAGGGGTCCAGAAATTTTATCAAAAACACTCTTCGGAACATGCACTTCTATCCCTTTGACGAATTTCTGGTGAAATTAATGGAACAAGATTTATTTTCTAGTTGAATTTGACATCTTGTACTGAAATTGCACTTTTGTACTCTTATATGATGTTGGATGATTTGAAAGTAGATCAATATTATTGGAGCACATGAGTAGAACACATTATAAATGGTACTTTTATCTCTTAATTATTTTTACTTATACATCAAGCAATACATTATCTTCAAGTTATTTATGTACGAAAGTTTGAATTTTTGGTTGCCATTATTGCACTATTGTATCATGATGATTTATAGCTTATAATAAATACATGACTGATTTTTATGCGATATATCTCTCATATCGTTTTGGCTAAATTTTTATACAAAATGATCATTGTTAAACGGATTCACTTCTTATCGTAATTGAATGATATTTATTATCAATTTCTTTTATACATCATTTTAGATCACATATATCATGTTACTCCTGTGATAGTTATAGTTAGATAAATATTTTTTATTAGAATAAATTGCACATGATTATTAGTTAAATTAGATTAGTTTGAGGCTAGGTATTAATCCAGAAATATCAAAACATCATCCCATTAGCACAAGCATAAAAATATAATGGGAAACTAGTCCCATCATCCCCAGTCGGAGCCACTATTCCAAACGGAAAAGGAGTTATCCCAAGGTCTGGACCGAGTGGTTATCCCCCTTGTTGAGGAAACGATTTTCGAGCCTTCAACATATTTGGTGCTAGAAGGAGGGCATGACTATGAATAGCAAGTAAATCTAAATCTACAGGCCATTCTAAGAGTAATAATCCCTCACCATCACCTCCAACTTATCGTTCGCATTCCAAATCTCATATTCCCAAGCGAAAAGTTAAAAAGAAAAATACAGAGCCCACTACTAAAATCCTAAACAAGGTAGGTAGTTCTTCTTCTAAACCCCCTAAAGTACAATCTTTGATCCACAAATTGCAAGGGATTTCAATATCTCAAGAAGAATCTAAGCTATCCCAAGGCAGTGTCACTTCTCAATATATCCCATTGCAACCGCTAACTAGAGCACATAGTGAAAACTTGGAATCCCACCATTTGAATTCCCTCTACCAAATCCTAGAAGGGCTAAGAAGACACCATCAAAATCTCACAACGAGGTTCTCTCATCATCATCGTCCATTTCATCCATATCATTGCAGGGTCACACATGCACTTCCCAACTCCAGATCATGATTCACATAGGTACAAGAGCTCTACCATCTTGTACCCGATCACCTTCAACCATTGCTCCACCCTCTTCTACTAACATCCCAACAATGGCATAGAATCAACCTCAATGAAGGCCATGGACCAACCTAGGAGCTGTTAGAATGGTTGGACCTTTGTCCCAATTGCCAACACATCCAGAAAAATGGTTACCTAAAGTTAACCCTGATAATGGCCTGTTAGGTGAAGAACATATAGAAAATTTCATGTTGTCCATTAATTTGAATGGAGTAGCAGAAGAAGACGCGGTTGTAAGATTATTCCAATATTCTCTACAAGGAGCAACAAGATCATGGTACTTTTTGTTACCATCAGGCTCTATTAATAGCTAGGATGCTTTTAAAGAGCAATTTCTAACTAAATTTGGAGATGATAGGTCTACAACAACTTTGATAAATGACCTCTCCAATTTGAAAGCCGAACCAAAAGAACCCATTAAGGACTTTAACTTACATTTGAATAAGTTATTGAATAAAATACCTATGGCGTCCAAGCCTAGCGAGGAGGTCTGAAATGAATGGTACATTTATTCTCTACCTTCAAACACAACCATCTTCATTGATAGTGCTGCCAAACCAATGTTAGCAGAAAATATGAAAGAAGTAATAGTTGTTTTAAATGTATCTTGGTTGTAGAAAATAAAAATGCATTAGAGGAAATAAAATCCAAGAAAGTAACCTTTAGAGACGATTCTAGGAAAAAACCACCAAAGGATCCTTTTGATCTGGAAGGGTTACAAAAAGTCCTCAAGACCATGTCTAATGAAATGGTTAACATAAAAAAACAAGTAGCAAAGTCTTTTTCCAAGAAACCTTTTATACCATATAAAAGGAATGCCCCAACCGATCCTAAACCTCCAAATGCTATATCGAATGTTGAATCAGATGGAGATGAGGAAGAAGCCTCAAGTGAAGAACAAACAGACGATGAAGAAATAGTGGAATTACAAGGAATGTGGGATTTTATCCTTCCAAATGAAGAAGATCACGAAGCACTCCCTGTTTCCACTAGAAGCAAAAATCAGCTTGATCCACCTCAATCAAGTTCAAAACATAAATCTTCAATGCCATCTCCCAGAGATAAAGTCATAGGTAAGAAATCTTCACCGAAATCTACTCAAACAAACCCTACCCAATCAGATTATTCACCTTCATCCAAAACTCTGATAATTCCCAACGAAATGGAATACAATATTATTGAGGATATGAAGAAAAGTAGGGAAAACATCACCTTTCATGAGCTTAGTAAATTAAAACAACAACAAAAGCTAATTTTGAAAGAACTCAAAGAAATTCCCACTACCCCGTTTCCTGCCGTAGTAATATCACAAGCTTCTCAGGAAATGGGAAAACCCCTAGTATTTCTCCAAACAAAATTGATCTGACCAACATTGCTCTAATTGGGAAAAGATATAAATCTCATACTCTACCATTTCTCCTTACTTTTGAAGTCTTTAATTAAAAAATTGCACAACTATTTAGTTGATTCTGGTGCTTCATCTAACATTTTCCCTAGAACAATCTGCGCTAAGTTAAACGTCCAGCCTAAAAAATCTGCAGTACGAATAGTACAATTAGATTGGTCTCAAGTCGAAGTTGTCAGAGAACTTAATCAAGTAACCATTAGACTTTCATGAAACCCAAAAGTTTGTCAAGTCATTGATATACTTGTCATTGATATTCCTAATTCTATGGCTTAATCCTCACTAGAGACTAGTCAGGAAAGCTCCATGGTTACTTCACAACTGACTGGTCTCACATGTGGCTTCCCTATAATGGAAATCCAAATCAGATAAGGGTTGATCTAGAGAAACATCAAAAATATATAGTCATAGAACTGGAAGGAAAAAATGAGCCGGTAGAACATAGAAATAATATAATCGGAAACTATTCTATTGAGTCATTCCTAGGGAATTTCAATGCTCATACTTCACCTTTCTTAGAAAACTTTGTTGTATCTCAAATAAAAAGTTATTCCCAAACAAACACTTATATATGTGTGAATTTTGTAGATAAACCTGTACATAAATCTTTATTTTGGAAATTATTTTTTGATGGATATAGATCCAATGATGGAGCGGGGGCAAGATGCATATTAGTTAGCCCAGAAGGGGAAAATACTATGCTAGCATGTAGACTTGAATTTGATTGCACAAACAATATTGTTGAATATGAAGCTTTGGTTCATGGTTTGTACAAAGCAATTGGTCTTAATATCAGAAACCTCCAAGTGTTTGGAGATTCCAAAATTGTCGTTAGACAAGTAAGAAATACTATACACTGTCTGTCAGGACATTTGAAACACTATCAATTGTTAGTCCAAGACCTGACCTCACTTTTTATAGCGTTTAATATTTCCTCTATCCCAAGACTCCAAATGCTAGCATCGTTCTCCTAGCTGATGTAGCTTCCAAGCTCATTCCACCGGAAGATTACAACCTAGATCAATTCTCCATTGAATTAATTTTTAGGCCATCTATTCCTGATAATATCACCAACTGGAGAGTCTTTAACAATGATCTCAATATCGTACACTTCCTCACTTCAGAAAACTCTTATGATGACCAGATAGTTGATGAAGACCAACATGACAACCAACTGAAGCAAGAAACAAACAATGCTATACCAAAAACTATAGTTAAATTGGAAGATTTATACGACGTGAAAGATAGATTCAAAATATCTACTAATTCAAAAATCCAGCGTTCAACTTTGACGTATGAATTAGTTAATTTTGGAACTGACACAAAACCAGTAAACATCAATCTAGTTCTTGGACTCACAGTGGAAGAAAAATCAGCTTTTATAGGTCTGTTGAAACAATATAAGAATGTCTTTGCTTGGAATTATGACGTTCTCAAAGCCTATGACACTTCTATTATTCAACATACTATTTGTATGACCTCTGATGAAAAACCTGTTCAATAGAATTTGAGGAAAATTCATCCTAATTTAGAAAACCAGATTAAATCTAAGTTAAATAAACTACTAAAATCCAAAATTATTTTTCCTGTCAGGCATTCCAGGTGGGTCTCCAATCTCATCCTAGTCAGAAAGAAAAATGGTGATATTTGAATGTGTATAGACTTTCACAATCTCAATAAAGCTTTCCAAATGGACAATTTTCCATTTCCTCCTATGGAACAAATATTGCAATCGGCTGCAGGCTCAGAACTAATGTCCTTTCTAGATGGTTTCTCAAGTTACAATCAAATCTTAGTCCATCCAGATGATCAACTGAAAACTACATTCAGAACAAAATGGGGTACTTACGCCTATCAAAAGATGCCATTCAGACTAATTAATGTTGGTGCCACTTTCCAAAGAGCCATGGATATTGCCTTCAAAGGTTTAGTAAAAAGGTCAGTGGTAATCTACTTAGATGATATAACAATATATTAGAAAAAACATAGTAATCATCTGAGAGATCTAAAACAAATCTTTGAACATTGTCAAAAGTATGGGATTTCCCTTAACCCCAAAAAGTCTTTTTCCATGCTAAGTGAAGGAAAACTCCTTGGATTTATTGTGTCCAAAATAGGGATTCATATTGACCTAGACATGATTAAAGAAATTTCTGAAATACCTTTACCCCATAACATAAAAATGATGCAATCTTTCCTTGGTCAAATAAATTTTTTCAAACGATTTGTCCCTGACTTCTTAAGTATTGTATTACTCCTTCATGCCATGATAAAGAAAAATTCTCTATTTAAATGGGTTCATTTGGAACATGAAGCTTTTAACTTGATAAAACAAGCAATCATAAATGCCCTATATTTAGCAATGCCAAATTTTTCCAATCATTTTACTTTGTACACTTTCGCTTCCGAGAAACCATATGTAGCCATATTGACACAAGAAAATCAAGACAAAGTCAAAGCCCCGATTTCTTTCTTTAGCTCTAATTTACAGGGAGCTGAATTGAATTACTCAGATGTTGAAAAACAAGCTTACGCTATTTTCAAATCAATAAAACACTTCAGACCTTTTCTTATCAAAACCCACACCAAGGTGATAGTACCATTCCCAATAGTAAGAAATCTTCTAGTACAAAGGGATGTGGGTGAAAAAAGAGCAAATTGTATTACAGCTATGCAAGAATATGACATTGAAATCAAACCAACAAACATTGTGAAAGGTCAAGGTTTTCACAAGATATTGGCAGGAGCATCAAATATGTTAGAATCACAACATTCAGGTGATGAGGTAGAAATCTATGAGGTAAGCCTTAACAACACTGAGTCAACATATGATGATCTAATATTCTATTTAAAAAATGGATATGCACCTCCACATTTGAATTACACAAAGAAAAGAGCCTTGAGGTTGAAAGCTAAACAGTATCAAATTCTCAACAATGTGTTGTTTAGAATGAATTATGATTTTGTTTTGCTTAGATGTCTCGAGAAATCTGAAGCAAAGAAAGTATTACAGGAACTTCATGATGGACCGGTTGGTGGAAACTTTGTAGGAGATGCTACATCACATAAAATTCTACATGCAGGCTATTACTGGTCAACCCTATTCAAATATGCACACAGTTATGTAAGGAAATGTAAGATATGTTAGATAGCTGTCAGAAGATAGAAGAAACCATCATTACCATTACAACCAGTCAACATTGATCATCCATTTGAACAGCGGGGATTGGACATAATAGGTGAGATCATTCCTCATTCTTCTAAGCAGCATAAATCTATCCTTATAGCCACTGATTACTTCACCAAATGGGTTGAAGCAATTCCACTCAAGGTAGCCAATACTGAGAACATTATTGAATTTATAGATCATTTTATGATCACCAGGTTTGGTTTTCCTTATGCCTTAATGTTCGATAATGCCTCTTACTTTTCAGGCAATGATATGACAGAGTTTTCTCTTAAAAGAGGCTTTAAACTTAAATATTCTGTTAATTATTATCCACAAGGAAATGGGTTAGCCTAGTCCACAAATAAGAACCTTATCAGGATTATTAAACGAACTGTTGATCAAAGTCAAAAGAACTAGCATAAATCTTTAGTGTGTTCTCTATGGGTGGATCGGATAACTCAGAAAACCTCCATCAACCCTTCTCCTTTCAATCTGCTTTATGGGAAAGAATCTATCTTACAAACAAACATAGCTATTCCCTTGTTTGCCTTAGTTCAATTCATCAAAGAAACTCCTTCCTTGTCTATGCAACTTAGACAATTACAAATCCTTAAACTTGAAGAGGAATGAGAAAAGGCCAGTATTATCCATGCATGTCATCAGCATTTAGTCAAAGTATCCTTTGATTCAAATTTTGTATCTTCAAAAAATTCCCAACTTAGAGACTTAGTGTTAAAATGGGATAAATGCCATGAAGAGAAAGGCAAGCATACTAAGTTCCAACGAATGTGGCTTGGCCCATTCCAGATTGTCAAGCTAATAGGCCCATCAACTTTTTTGTTACAAGATTTAGCAGGCAAGAAAGAACCTCTACTTGTTAATGGGCAGGTCCTAAAGAAATATTTTCCACAGAAATGATCTCTTCTAATCATTGTATAGTATACTCTTTAGTTAATTTTCTTTTTAAATAATAATACAAGTTGAAAACATTTACGTTTGGTTTTATTGAAGGATAGTTTCGTTTTTTATTTTTTTTTTCACTTGTATAAGTATAAATAGTTATGAAAATTAATATTCATTCATGAAATAAATAGTTGAGTGCTACAGCTCCAAAGCTGCTTGATTTTCTGCTATATTATCCAATCTTTGATCAAACTTAACTTTAGAAAGAAATTTTCTTTACATTAGTGAAGAAAAGTATCACTAACAAAGCAAAGTTTCTCTGCATAAAAGCATCTTTAAACTCTATGATTGTCGTCCAAAAACGCTTAAGGAGCGAATGATACCCCCCACTTAAGTAGCTTTCAATTTTAGATTGTAATTCTAAAATATACTTTAAACTTAAAAGGTAAGAGGTCTCATCAAGAGTCGGCTTACCATGATCATAAGATTATAACCAACTGACATTACCAATACTGAATATCAAAACAGGGTAATGGATTGAGATTGTATCAATTAAAATACAAGGGGCCTCATCAAGAGCCAGCTTGTTCAGTTTAGTTACAAATCAAGTGAATGGCATTGTCAATTTTGGCCACCAAACCAAGACATTATTTTTTAAGAAATAAAAGAAGAATGAATTACTTAAAAAAAATAAAGAAAGAATCAAGTATACTGAAGAATTTATCTTTAAAGTTGCATTCTTACTTACATGGGATACTGAATCATTGCTGGGTAACAGGTAACCTTGTCAAGGCTATGAACGCCTACTGGCAGCATAGGCTCTACCTAAAACAAATGAGTATAATAAAAGTGGTCTAACGAGATTCTTTTTCCTTTATCTTTATAACCAAGTAGTGGCTAATGTAGGTAAAATGACTATCTATGAGAAAAGGAAAATCAAAAGAAAGATAGTTAGAGTAGGTGTTGTATATAAATAAACGAGCAGTACTACTTACCTTGTATTCCATGCAATTTAGTTTTATTTTCAAAACTATTTTTATTTTAGAAGCTTTAGAAATTTCAAAAAACTCTTAGAGATAACTCGTTCCTCAATTGAATCACCAATTGTTGTGCTTGTCAAACACACCCCCCCCCCCCCCCCATTTATTAATGTTAGTAGTAAAATATTACTTTAATAAATGGGGACCCTTTCAAAAAATGCATATACCCAAAAAATCAATCCTAGCATGTAGGTACTTCTTTTATTTTTAGAATAAATCAAGATATCAAACAAAACCTATAAAACCATTAAAATGTTGTTTTTTCTTATTTAGCATGAAATGTATCACAAATGATACCTTTCTAACCCACTACGATCTATGATGAAACAATAAAAAAAGAAAATATATATTCGAAAAATAGTCATAATGTTAGAAAGTCCTTAAAGCTTCTTTAAAAAGCTAAAATTCTCGCATCGCAACATCATTGTTTATAAAATACTTCTCTTAAATGGTTAGCCTGAAGTATTGTGATCTGTGAAATTGCAGTGGTATAATAGCCTTCTCGCATCACATTTCAATCATACGACACAAGCCTCAACCCATCATAAACCGATATTGCGAAATGTGATCACGTCTTGGACCCACCTCTTAATCTTTCCATTAACACATGTAGAGATCCATTATTCATTAAAAATAAGCCCGATAAGTAATGACGTTTGTTTCTCGCATCTCATATCTCGTACAAACTCAAAAAGTGGTAAGTTAAACGAAAACAAATTATGTGATATAACGACCTGCGATATTGCTTTGCAAATCGAAAAATCACTATTATCGCAGTTTAAATGCTCACTGCCCTAGGAGATTGTTTCTCGATTTATGATGTGAATATTTATGGACATTCATGTTAAAAGATAACGGATCATTAGTGGGAATTTATGAAGAAGTAACTGAATTTATGTGTGAAAGGCCATTTAGAGTGATTTGATATCTTCTTACGTGATTTCAACTAAATTACCTTTATCACCTTTACTGGTTTTCTTCATCAATTCATTCCTACATTCAGTATCATTTTTATCCGATAAATTGTTCCTCTTGAAACTTTCAGGGCAAAGCAACAAGACAGGATGTCGAAAGAAATGGTGAAGAAAGGGAAGAAATAGCCTTTGAGAAGTCATAAATGACTCCTCTGTTCACAGATACTACATGTAATAAGGAAGCAAGGACATCTACATGGGATGCTATGTATCAGTTATTGGAGGAAGAAAAACCAAGGATTCTTGAGACAACAATTACAGTTGATGGGCGTGATTCCTCTAATGCTTCCATCACTAAGCTTGCATGCTCATTTCTGCACCGAATAGTTCCATGACCAAAAATAATCCCCTATACTATCATGGTTAAGGGGATCATTGACGACATTGATATATCTGATAGAGAATTCAAAACAGGAGGCCAAAAAGTTATACGATCTTTCACTCCAAATAACCTAAGGCTTATGTACCACCTACTAGAGTCACAGATTACCTACAATAGGAAATTTGTTGAGAAATTTGTCAAAGAAGATGAGGACTCAGCGGACTGCACAAATAATTGGTCAAATAATGATGAAATAATCAAGAAATACAAAAATAGTATGTACGACAACACATGTTTTTTGTTGTGGGTATGTTATGTAGACTATTTGGCAAACCCGAGAGTAACAAAGTCTCCTTAGAATGGTTGCCCTTAATAGATGCAACCATTAATGCAACAGTAATAGATTGGGCACAAATCCTGTCTAATAATTTAGCTAAAGCAATTATAGAGTATAGAAGGAAAAGGAGTATTGCTTTGAGGGTTTACCCTCTGTTTTTTATGAGTGCTTATGTAACGGATGCTATTTGTTTTTCTTCTAAAATCCCTCTTATGGGATAGAAGTGGACTATTCAAGATCCAATTCCTATTCACATCCACCACAAAGACATGTGGGAATCCAATTTTGAACCATAATTTTTCAAGATTTGTCACTAGGTTATGCTTCATATCCATAAATGAATTTATAACTGAGATGCCCCCAAATTCTCCCAAGAAGCCGAGGTAGTCATCCTCCCAGTAGCTCGATGGTTCAGAGAAGAGACATTTACATATATCAGAGTATTTGGCAGCATCACCTCTCCCCATGTTCTCCCTTTCTATGTCCTAGATAAATTAATCGCTAGAGAGATAGCCTATCAGACATGCAGTGAAGGAGGGATGAGAAAAGAATTCAAGGAGTCAAAGAAGGCCATTTGGCCTCAATTTCCAGTGTCATGTGGAGTGTCTGCATTACATGACCTTGGACATGTGTTCAAGGAAGTAGATAATATGTTGTCTCTATGATTACCTAAGTTCCTCGGAAGACAATATGTGTATTGTCAAGGATTTTACCACTATGGTCAAAATAAAAATATTCAGCAATGAGAAGGACCCATTTGATGATGTTTTATTACAGAAGAATACCTTCAAAGAAGTGAAGCATATGGCACATATACTTTTTTATCAAGAGGGTCTTGAAGCATTTTATAGCTATAGAGAAAAGAGATTATCAAAGGTCCCATTGGACCAATTATTAATTGAACCAATAAGGGAGCCCACTCCCAATGTAAGCATAGATGGTGACTCTATGGAAAAATATAAAACTAATTCTAGAGAGGAATATCAAGAGAAATCTACCTAGGGATCTGACAAATAATCAGAAAATAGGAAAAGCAGGAGCAGGGAATCAATCCAGGATACAACCTAGTCTGCAACAAAGACAGATGAATAGACTTTGACCATCAAGCAGACTGAAACCCATACTCCCTCTATACAGCTGATAAAGCCTCAGGTAATTAATTTGGAAGAAGAGTGGGATAATTTCAACAAAAAACTCAACAAAAAGGAACAAGCACCGGAGACACAAATGACACATCAAAAAACAACTCCAGAAATTATAACAGGGGGAACTGTGAATACTCAAGAAGTAGAACATATTCCTGTTACCCCCACCTATGAGATTGTTTTAAGAATAGAAGAAATACCCCCTCTTGATGTATTTTACAGCCCATAGCACGAGGCCGTTGTTAAGAGACAAAGAAAGAAAAGAAAATTGGAATCCACAACTGCTACCACTCCAGATAATGAGCCGACGGATGTCTTTTGGAAAGATTCATCCACCGACCCATCGGCCAACCTCGATAGGCTCTCGCAGTTCACAGGTACATACACTACAACAACCATTGACAAATAAACATAGGTACAACTATTGCTTAAATAAAAAGAAGACAAAATTTTGTCACTCGAACAACAGTTATAGCAAGCCAAAACCAACCAACAAGTAGAAATACAATTGGCTAAGTTATAGTAGGAGTTCCAACAAATGCAAATAGAACATCAAAGTAGCTTGATAGGTAAGGAGGCATAGATACAAAGCATAACATATCTACATAAAGACGACCCAAAGGTTGATCAGTTTGTTACCGAAGCACTCGGCCTCAACTCCCAGCTCACACAGCAAAAGAATTGCTATGCCAAAGAATCTCACAGTGGAACTCTCACTATGAAGCAAGTGACAAATTAATAAGCCAAGTTGTGGAAATGCAACTTGAATATGATGAAATTCTTAAAAAGGTTTCATATTTCATAACTTGGCAAAATTCTCAAAATGGGAGAAGAGCCGACATGACCAAAATAGATTAATGACATAAGGAAATCTTATTTGTGAGTTGGGATTCTCGAATCAAAGAGGCACAACAGGCAATAGAGGATGTGGCAACAACGGCAAACAACATCATTGAAGGTGTAAATGAAAATTTTCATAATGATAATCTTGTGGTAGAAACCACCCCCAATTTCCTTCCAAATGCAAAACAACTTGCATTAAAGTGGAAATAGGCAGCAAAAGAAAGAGCATAAGCAATTAGGCTAGTAACTAGGATAAACTAGGAGGCATATTGGTAATATCTGGTAAAACCGCACAGCCGATGGATGATCCTGAAATGCCTAATTGTTTCTACCGAGAAAATGGTGCTAACGCTCATCAATGTTGTGTTTACATGACAACTAAAAGCCGAAGTCGACCAACCTACACTCCTCAAGACCATGCTAGAAATTTGTGATCTAAAAGATCGAATGCAGGATTAGTCATTATGCACATCTATATTTTTGTTTTATTTTGCTTAAATTGAGGCAGGTTGTTTAAACCTCCTCAATTTTTTTTGTAATAATCTATTTTTAGTTTCATAAGTTATTATTTAAACCCCTCTCATGCATTTAGAGAGGGGTCTAGAAATTTTATCAGAAACATTCTTCATAACATGCACTTCTGTCCCTTTGAGGAAGTTCTAGTGAAATTAATGGAACAATATTTATTTTCTACTTGAATTTCACATCTTCTACTAAAATTGCACTTTTGTACTCTTAGATGATGTTGGATGATTTGAAAGTAAATCAATATTGTTGGAGCACATGAGTAGAACGTATTATAAATGGTACTTTTATCTCTTAATTATTTTTACTCATGCGTCAAGCAATACATTATATTCAAGTTATTTATGTATGAAAGTTTGAATATTTGATTGCGATTATTGCACTATTGTATGATGATGATTTATAGTTTATGCTAAATACATGAATGATTTTTATGCGATATATCTCTCATATCGTTTCGGCTAACTTTTTATACAAAATGATCATTGTTAAACAGATTCACTTCTTATCGTAATTGAGTGATATTTATTATCAATTGCTTTCAAACATCATTTTAGATCACATATATCATGTTACTCTTAGGATATTTATAGTTAGATAAATATTTTTTATTAGGATAAATTGCACATGATTATTAGTTAAATCAGGTTAGTCTGAGGCTAGGTATTACTCCAAAAATCTCAAAACATCATCCTGTTAGCAAAAGCATAAAAATAGATTAGGAAACTGGTCCCATCATCCCCATTTGGAGCCACTATTCCAAACGGAAAAGGAGTTGTCCGAAGGTCCGGACTGGGTGGCCATCCCCCTTGTTGAGGCAACGATTTTCGAGCCTTCATCACATGTACACATTACCTAATTTTTTGACTCCCTTAGTAATCACTCTCTTTGAGCCTTCTTTCCAGATGATGCAACCTTTAGAGTTGAAAACTACTTACTTGCCTCCATCAACCATTTAGCTCACACTCAAGATATTGTGCTTCATGCCTTCAATGAGCCACACATCATCTGTATTGGTCCTCATCCCACCAAGTTTTGATTTACCACTAACCAACAGTCTTGTTGTTTGATTACCTTCAAAAACATCATAACTAGGCTTGGTTCTCTTTAGAAAATGAAACTTTCTCCTATTTTTTGACATATGTTGTGAGCATATGTTATCAATGTACCACATTTCATCCTCATCACATAAACAAAGTGCAATGCCAAATCTTCCTAGTTTCTCCTCTTCCTTTTTCCACGCGTTCCTTGGTTCGTTCCTTGGTGGTGCATATCCTTTATCTTCTACTTTTGAACATGTGGCCTCAAGGAATTAGGCATCTTACAATTTTTTGCCATGTGCCCAAAGGTTTGACACACATAACACTCTATATGACCAAGATATGTAGACAAAGGATATAATATGTTGTTTCTCATGCTAGATCTCCCTCTCCTCATGCTAAATTTGTAATCAATGGCCTTGTGGCTGAATAGGTTACATGCAAAACAATATCCATTAAATAAACTTGTATACCTAAAAGTGGATCCTCCTCTTGGATCATCAAACTACTACATAAGTGTATGCTTTCTCCTCCTACAAGTGGAAGCAACATGTCCAAAATTATAGTAGTTGAAACACTTGATCTTGTCCTTCAAGGGGGCAAAGGAATTTTTACTCCACCTATAAAAATTAGTACTCTCAACCCTAGGAGCGAATGGTCTTCTAGATGTGAAATCTCCTTTTGGTTCTCTTCTTTGTTGTTGCTGCTAGTTGGTCACATTGTTTGTTGTAGGCTTCTTTAGTTTTGCTTTGTTATTCTTTCCTACATGAAAACTTGTCTCTCCCTTTTGAAATCAACAACTGGATTTTTCCACTGCTATAGTGCTATTTTCTTGCTCCAACTATTGGTCCTTTTCTTCAAGTTGCTTTATCAATTTGGTAATCACATCTTCAAGTGCTTCAACATAGTCCTCATTTTCTTTATGCTTTTTACAATTAACTTTCAATTCTTTTCGATTCTGCCAGTTGTGTCCTCAAAGTAGTGACCTCCTCCTTGAGATCCTTCTCCTTTTTATCACATATTTTCAATTTCTTTTCATGCTTCTTACATGCATCAATTAGTGTACCATGTTCACAAGAAAGTTCTTTAATAACAACCATGGTTGATTTATATTCAACCATAAGGAGCATAAAACTATAACCATAAAATTCACTAGCCAGATTTGAATTATTATCACTACCACTATAAAAAAATATAACGCAAAAGTAAATCATTACGACATATACCTTCAAATTTTTTATCCTCTTGTACAACTGGTTCAACTGGAGATTTGTTCTTATTGGATATCTTCTTCTTCTTCTTCTTCTTCTTCTTCTTATTTCTTCTCTTCTCAACCTCTTCATCATTGTTGTTGTTGGCAGCTCCAAATAACATGTAATCTATCCCAAACCTCCTTGACATAATTTAGATCTCCAAATTTCTCTAGGTATGCATTACAGAGACTCTCGAAAATGATATGGCTTTCTTGATCATTTTTCTTCATTGCTCCAGATGAAGGTGAATCATCACCATATCCTTCACAAAGCAATCTCCAAAAGTTAGATACATAAGAAAAAAAATTATCTTTCACACTTTCTTTCCATGCCTTAAAATTTGTAGTAGTGAGGATAGGTATTCCTTGAGAGTTCATTTTGATTTTTGTTTTTTTAATTTTCCACCAACAAACCCCAAATCTACACTCCAACGATAAAGCTGCAACCAATATACCTTCTATGATACGAATTGTTGGAAACATTGAGTGTGTCTTCTTACAATTTTTACCAATTAAAAATTCTTCAGTGACTCATGCATATATTAACCAACAACAAATTAATAAACCTTCACATAAACATAAACCATGCAGCTAAACAAAAAACCATAAGAGAAACAATAAACAACACAACAAGGCATAATCACATGATCACACATGAGACATAAGTGGAAACCCTTATGGGAGAAAAACCACCCTTGTTGTCGTTGTGCTACTCTAAACCTCTATTATCTCAAGCAATGGTATTTTGCATAGATTTGTTGACTCCCATCAGCTAGGAGAATCGACCTCATCTACAATTGGCTAACACCCGACATCCAAGAGACTCAATTATAATGATAAACTCATAAGACTTTTTTCTCACATGGATCTATGGACAATCATCCGCCAAAAGCCACCACGATCAATGATCCTTGCCCAACTCTGATTAGACTATCCGACAATTATTAGATGGATAAATTGTTCCTTTCGCGAATGTTATGGAATAATTAATCCTCTCTCATGAAGCCACTACTCTTCTACCCTATGCATACCTCGTTTCATATATTCACATTGGATCCAAGACACTCTACACAACTCGATTCAGTTCTGCAATACGAACCATATAAGTAAAAATCTTTGCAAACAATATTAAAAAAGAAACCACTGACAATGTGCTCTCAACACTAGTAAAATAGTGGCTCACATCCATGCATAAAAACTATAATACTATGGCCATCCAACAACATAATCTCTGCTCTAATCGTCCAAACAAAACTCTGATACAACAACCTCAAATCTTATCTCAACACTGATGCACAACTTCAACAATCTTCTCCATCCATCGCCATTCCTCTCAAGCATTATCTATGTTTGCTCTCTACTAGGTCTGAAGCATCCCACCACTATGCAACCTTCTCTCACTCACACATTCACTCTGCCAACGAACACTCAACTCAAAAGTGAAGAATATAAATGATGTAGGGTGAATTAAACATTTGGACTGGGATCAAAAGTGCACAAATTGAATGAAATCCAACCATTATCACCAGTAATTGTGTACTAAAGGTGTTCACACTGACTGAAGGACTTGCTCAACAAATTTCAACCTTATTACATTAATTTAGAAGCTTCCATGAACATGCAAGTTGAAATACTCTATAAGTGCGTGAGGAATGCGAAGGAAATTTCATTCTAAGCCTTAGACACACCCACAAAACTGGTAAATTTTGGCCACAACCACATCCACAACCCTGCAGAATGTTAGATGAAACCTTTCAGTCACATGCACGAGCCTCCTTCCCAACGGCCATGGCAGAGCATAAGGAAAAACACAAAAATATCTACTTAAAACCTCTTTCACCTAAATGGTTACCTTCTGCAGCTCCTATACATGCCTCTAAACCTCTGTCAAGCTTAGTAACACCTCTGTAAATAGTCCAAATATGTCTACAAAGTGTCGTTGTCAAGTTGACCTAGAAGCCAACAACCAAGGGTTTGCATGACTACCAACAAGGACTTTTCTCTCCTCTGGCACCTGCACATGGTACAACACCTATGCAACATTTTGTAGCACCTTTGCATCATCATCATTAGACCAACACACTACTGCAACAAGTCATCTCTAGTTCCTGCACTATGAACACCACCAGTACATGAACAAAAAACAACCACACGCTACCATGATCTGAGCACCAAGGTTGAAATCAATGCCAACAAAATCAACTTCAACCATAATAGGCATCAATACAACAACTAATTTATTCTACATAGGGTTGATATCAATGTCAACAAGAGCTAGTTTCCATCATGAAATCAATGGAAACATCAATTAGCTGCTACCATGAACACCATAATGTGTGTGTGTGTGTGTCTAAAAGTTAAAAAAAGAAAAGAAAAATCTAATTTAAAACAATGTATATAGGTATTAACTATAAATTACAAGATTTACATCATTAACTTTGTAGAAAGAAAAACCTAATTAGAAAAACGTATATAGACATTGATTTTAACATTATGTGATTTACATTACTTTCATTTTGATACTTAAATGACCAACTCTTTCTCTAAATTTCTTCATAAACGATATCTTTAATTTTTTCTAATATTGTATTTAGCTTTATGCTGATATGTGAAATTTAGGAATAGGTTATCCGTCCCATATTGATCCTTCATCCTCAAATACTTTTGGATTTTGAAATTATTTTCCAATTACCAATTTTCATAATAATCTCAATGTTATTAGTTTAATAAAATTATTTTTGTCACACTGTTATATGGCATTAAAACTTATATAATGTGAATAATTCAAATAAAGAGTGTCTTCAACAACATAAAAATTTTATGGACCTTAACGAGGCCCATGAAAATATTTCCAAACAATTTCTTATCTATAGGAGGGTTAGATGGACTTATGACTTTTACTATCTTAGAAGATCATTAAATCTTCCAAAAACTTGCATTATTTATGAAGCACATGGGAATTCTAGAAATAGTCTATCTTTGAAGATTTTATTGTGCCTTGTAAGCCATACTCCCTAAGAAACCACCATTAGAAGTTCTCTATAGTAATAAGAAATGAATATCTATTGGAATATTACATGAGTGGATTAAAAGAATACAGTAAACATGATCTTTTCCTAAAACAACCAGAAAATGTTATGGAAGCTACGAATCTTTTCACCATATTCAAGACAAGAATAATGCTACACACAAGTTTACCATGGGATCATACATAGAAAGAAAATATTGTTTTGGGTTTCATAAGAGAACCCCACCTCAACATACTAGAATATAAGAAAAAATGGAGGAAAGAAGAACAAAATGACTATGCTCTGGTTGTAACAACAATGGCCAAAGCACATAAATCTCCAAAGGAAAAATTATTCACCTTGGAAAATAATGGTGAAGAGGAAATGGAGGCATCTACAAAAATAAGTTATGAATAACTTGTGAGCTTAAAAGAGCAAGAAATACAAAAATAAATTGGGCAGAACATTGATTCAGACAATTGTCTAGTATTTGTTCATGCGTTGGTAGGTTTGTCTGCTTCTCAAACCCTAATGAGTCCTAGTTACATTAAGAATTAAAGAGTCAAAGTGCATATTAAATAAGGTGGTACACATAACTTCAATACTTCAATATTTGCAGAGTGCCTCAAGTGTTTTGCATATTCAGTGACAAAATTTCAAGTTTTAGTTACCAATGGAGGGAGTATTGATTATTTGGGAAATTTGTACAACATTAAAATGAGTATGGTAGAATACAAATTGGAAATTTCAGTATGTCATTCCAATTGGAGGTGTAGACGTTGTTATAGGGATTCAATTTTTAATAACATTAGGTGTAATTTCCACAAAACTGTAATGAATTATTCATGATATTTGAATTAGGCGGAGTTCAATTAGAGATGAAAGGGTTAAGACCAGGCCTTGTCAAGCCATCAATTATCATAGAATAGAAAATATCCTAAAAATCATAGCAATGGAGTTGTGGTTAAACTATATTCTATGGAAGAGAAGGAAGAATACAAAAATATCATTGTGGAATTGAAGGCACCTTGGAAAAGAACTACATGGTGTTCCAAAAGACTCCCAAACATCTACCTTCATCTAGATATCATGAACATAAAATTGAATTAATACTTAGAAGCACCCTAATAAAAGGCCTTGTAGATATCCTCATCAACAAAAAGGGTAGATTGAGAAAATGGAACAAGATATGCTAGATTTAGGAATTATTCAACATAGTAGGAGTTCATTTTCATTCAACTCCAATAGTGATTGTGAGAGAAAACTATAATTCCTAGAGGCCATGACTTGATTATAGAGATCTAAACAAAATCACCATTAAGGGTGAATTTATTATCCCAGATATTGATGCTCTATTCGATGAGCTTAATAGAGTAGCTTATTTCACAAATATTGATCTTAAATTAAGATACCACTAGATCATATTAAAGAAATAAGACATACCCAAAATGAATTTTAGAACACGTGAAGGAAACCATGATTTCTTAGTGATGTATTTTGGGTTGGATAATGCTCTTTTTACTTTTCTAAGCCTCATAGGCAAGATTTTTCAACCCCATCTTAGAAAATTTGCATTGGTTTTCATTGATGATATTACTATCTATAGAAAATCATGGGACAATCACATTAAAAATGTGGGTAAAGTTCTACAAGTTCTTGAGAATAATAATTTATATGTAAAAATATCCAAATGTGTTTTTAGGAAACAAGAAGTGGAGTATTTGGATCAAATTGTGTGAAAAGGAGTCAGGGTGGACCCTCAAAATATCCAAGCTATTAAAAAATGGCCTATTCCTAAGAATATCAAGAGTCTTAGAGGGTTATTGGTACTTACATGATATTATAAAAATTGTTAAAAGTTACGCATGCATTACAAGCCCACTCATATCTATCTTGAAGAAAAATACATTTTCTTGCAATCACAAGGCTACTTGGGTATCTCTCTATTAAAGGGTGTCATGTATTATACACCAATATTGCCAACAACTAATTTTAGGAAAATATTCATAGTAGAATGTGATGCATTAGGACGAGGAATTGGAACAATGTTGACACAAGACGGGAGATCATTAGCTCTTGAAAGAAAAAATTCAAGGGGAAATTTTTGGTCAAGTTAACATATGAAAAATAAATGGAAGCAATTCTACATGCAATAAAAAAATGATGATAGTATCTCTTTGGGAGACATTTTAATGTCATGATAGACCATAAGAGACTACAATACTTTTTCAAGCAAAGGTTGTCATCAGAAGAGCAATAGAAATGGGTAGCAAAAATGCAAGTTTTGGATTTTGAAATAGTCTACAAGAAGGGGAGGTACAATGTGGTAGCAGATGCTCTTTCCAGAATAGAAGAAGCTTCAAGCTTATATTCGATTACATATTCTGTCCTAGTATGGATGGAAGTATCTTTCCATGAATGAAAAAATGACAACAATACTAAACAAAAAAATACAATGTATAAAGGAAGGAATGAACTTTATTGGATATTGGGAGCGGAAAGGAGAGACATTTTTAATACGAGGGTAGGATATTTTTATGCCCTCAATCAAAGTTGAAGCAACAAATATTAAAGAAATCCCATGGCTCTCCCATGTAAAATTCCTTAAAACATCTTTTTTCGAGGAAGGAATGAAGAAAGATATTAATTTTTTTTTAAGTTAATGCTAGGCCTTCCAAAGAAATAAAAGAAAAACATTATGTAAACTTAATTATAAAAACTTGGGTAAACTTACATAATTAACACAAAATTACATGACTAGTTGACAACTTCATCATTATATAAACTTAACACAAAATTTGAACCAATTCATCCATTAAAAAATGTATTGTCCTTCAAAATTAGATCTACAAATAATTAGCAAAGTCAACCTATGGCTATGGCTATAACTTATACAAAACCCTAAACCTCTATACTTCCTACTATATTTCCATAATTCCTCTTAAATACTAAAATTCCAATCCTTTAAACCATCATTTTCATTTTCAATCCCCACACATATATATATATATATATAATTAATTTTATATTTATATTAAATGTTCATATATTTATTTTGTTACATAAAATATACCACATCCCAAAAAATATATTATTATCAAATTAGTGTTCTATAGAAATTACACAACCTCTTCAACATTCAACATAGATGTTGCACATCCTCAAATCGCTATACAACATTGCTGTGTCGAGGCTAATGGATAAGATAGTAGGTAACCATGGTAGGTAGCCATGGATAAGATCACATAGCAGGAGGAGGATCAACCGTCACGCCAATTCGCGACGTTCATTTCACCTGCTCACGCATGTTAGACAATCCAAAAAAGTAACCAACAAGACCCACTAAGGGACGAGACTTTACAACGTCCACACAAGACATGATACCTTTTGCTTCAAAATGACAACAACGAACATCAATCCCAACTTCCCAGTGGAGACCCACTTCCCATTTCAAAAAAAACTAATAAATACGATGCTTTTAGAATTAACCATTCAAGAACCAGTGGGAAAAATAGTATTAGTCGGTGGGGTGTACCTAAAAAAACAGGCCAACTGTCGATTTGGAGTGCCGATTCAACAAAACGCACTCAGAGAAACCCATGCGGGCTCAGACTGCGAGAAGCCCGATGACATTAAAACTTAAAAAAAAAACACCAATCAGAGTCCACACGCATTAAACTAAATCTGTTTGAGAATGGCCGTTATGCCTGCACATGGGTGACACGACGCATCCTTCGCAAACTTTTTGCAACTTCTCTCCGTAATCTTCTGCCCTGTGACTCTTCCTCGAACCCTCCTGGAAGTGACACGTTTTAGGAGGAGACGCTACATCTAGATCTGCTCACAGCAGCGAAAGGACAACCAAGTCTATATATACTGGGATTTTGCCCTGCGCTCAGTTATATATATCCTCTGCTTGGCTTTGAACCTGCGACATTTTATAGATATTAAGCTAGGTTATAGGGATTATTTTTTGTGTTTAGTTATAGATATATATATATAATTTTTTGGTTTTGAACTTGACGATTTATAGAAATATAAGTTTGGCTGGGTTACTTTCTGGTTTAATGGCTTTGGTGCCCTTGGTCTCAGGGCTGATAGCTATGGCGCTTTTACTTGGTGAGAAATTTGTATTGAAACACTTAAAGACGATTTAAATTTTGAATTTTACAATTTACATAATACTGTGAGACAAAAAATTCACTAACTAATCAAGAAATTGGAAATTGGAGTAAATTGGAGTATTTATTTGTTTATGTTGTTTCAGGATGTGGTGGAGTGAGCGGAACAGTGTTCACGGTCGTAAACAAGTGCTCTGAGACGATCTGGCCTGGCGTACTAACGGGCAGCGGCGGGGCGTCCCTGGCCAATGGCGGCTTCGCCCTGACACCCGGGCAGTCCGCTCCCGTGAATGCCCCGGCGGGCTGGTCGGGCCGCTTCTGGGGCCGCACTGGCTGCAATTTCGACTCCTCGGGCGCCGGCTCCTGCGCCACGGGCGACTGCGCACACGGCCTGATGTGCGAGAGCGCCGGTGGAGTGCCGCCCGTCTCCCTGGCAGAGTTCACAATCGGTGGTGAGAAGGACTTCTACGACGTGAGCCTCGTCGACGGTTACAATGTTCCCTTGAGCATCACTACGTCGGGCGGCACCGGGGACTGCCGGACGGCCGGGTGCGTTGCCGATCTCCGGAGCAGCTGCCCGGCGGTGCTCAGTGTCGGAGGCAGCGACGGGCGGGTGATTGCTTGCAAAAGCGCCTGCGCCGCCTTCGGGACTCCGGAGTACTGCTGCACGGGTGACCATAGCACCCCTCAGACGTGCTCTCCCAACCAATACTCGCAGGTTTTCAAGGCCGCTTGCCCGACGGCGTATAGCTACGCTTACGACGATGCCACCAGTACTTTCACCTGCAGTAACGCCGATTATACCATCACCTTCTGCCCACCAGCTGCAAGTTAAACGTTCTGAGCTCCTGTGATTTTCTTTCTTGAAAATCTTCTTGGAGGCATACTTAGACCGGGTCCGTGATGTTCTGTATTGTGCATGTAAATGTTTACAGATAGTTTTCTTAATCTGAGTCTTGATATGGGTGAGCTGCTCGTGCTTAGGATTGTTATAATAATTTCGATTCTCGTTTCGATTCTCGTAACATATTCATAAAATTTAAGAATTTTCAAAACAATAAGTTCAAAACCCAACTTTAGTGGAGGGGAAATAAAAACTAAAAATCTTATCGTAAGTAAAGTTTTTGCAACGCACCATGGGAACATCATCGTTTAAACTTTAAACATTAAGAAATACATGAAGCACGTGCACCTTTTCCACTTCATTAAGGAAAGTTGCACTAACACACGATGCGTACTAGTCGATGCTAAAATTTTATTGCTTAGCCATCCGTGCAAGGGTTTTAGAAAGCAGGTATACAGTTGTCCATTTCAATACACAATCTAAATTGAATTCTTGTCACATGTGTTGTCTATATGGTTTGAGATACGTTAGATTTCGATTTCTTAAAAGCGAGCTATTTTATGAAATTTATATTTATAAGTTAGAATTCTTGTCACATGGTTTGTCCATGTGGTTTGAAGTAGTTTATTTTATTTTTTATTTTTTTTAAACATTTATTTTATAAAATTGAAGTTTTAAACTTCCTTGTCACATGATTTATTGATATGGTTTAAAATAATTTAAATTTGGGTTTTTTTGGATAACTATTTTATAGAGTTTAAAATTGATGATAATGATTATTATGATTAATTTCTACTAAGATAAATGTTATCTATCAGATTTCAAGAAAAGAAAAATAATTTAGTTGTGATTCTTCAAAATATTGTTTCTATGATAAAAAAGAAGGTAAAGAAGGGCTCCAAGATCACTATAGTTGGGTTGGCTAAATAAGTCAAGAAGATTGGAAGTGTGCTAGATGTTAGGGTATTGGAAACGGATGTGAGTAGTGAGTAAGAGTCGAGATAATTCTGGTTATTGAGGGTGGGGTTGATCACCTCCTTACAGTATCTTAGAATCCTCCTTATCATCCCACATCCCACACCTTGTGCTTAAAATTCCCCAATGGTTGAGCCCCAATGGCTAAGCCAAGACTAGGCATCCTGTAGTGAGTAAGAGTCGAGATAATTCTGGTTATTGAGGGTGGGGTTGATCACCTCCTTATAGTATCTTAGAATCCTCCTTATCATCCCACACCTTGTGCTTAAAATTCCGCAATGGTTGAGCCAAGACTAGGCATCCTTATGCCACCGACACTTAATGCAAAGGTGGAAGTTTTGACTATTTTTAGGAGCCTTTTGAATTCCATGTTGTAAAGATTATTTTATACATTAGATATCTAGACATAGCAGTACTTTAAATTAATATCTATAATATTGAAGCCAAAATCTATAGTATAATTTTGACTATTACAAGATACATATTCATTATAACAATCCATGGAGACACAGTTATACAATAAGACAAAATAATAGTAAGTTTCTAAGAAAAACCTTGTAGTATATTTTAAATCACAACAACCAACTATCAAAAAAGCCATAAAGTCTCAACCTACCAAAAATACAAAATAATAATAGGTTTCTAAGAAAAGCTTTGTAGTAAATGTTAAATCACAACAACTCACTGACAAAAAATCCATGAAGTCTCAACCTGAAGAAGAGAGATGATAACCAAAAGGAAAACCATAATTTCTACTTGAAATGCAAAGTGGTTGAGCACTTTAATCATCAGGCACAATACTTGTTGAAAGTGAAGACGAGACCCTTGTCATACCTAACTCTCATCCCAATTGAAGGATTTATAATTGTCATACTTAACCATTAAGCCCATTCAAATTGGATATACACTATTTTTTATACTGTAGTGTTCACCTCTTTTCAATTGCTATTTATAATTAATTTATACTATTAATTTTCATAAAAATCACTTAAAAATTTAGCTCATAATTTATATTTCTTTAATTCTACAATCCAACTATAATTATATACCTAATAAAATTTTGGTTGTTACCTATAAAATATTTGTCCTCACGAAAACCAAAGCCACCTTGAACCTAAATGACAATAGAAAAACATAATCAAAAGCCTGAAGTTGCTGGCAAATAAAGCCACCATGAACATTAAAGAAAAACATAAGCAAAATCTTAATGTTGCTTTGGCCCATGAAAGTTAAGAAGTTCAAACTATGCGCAATAACGTTTTTTTAGATTTAACATGGCTCAAAGAAGATTTCAATTTAGACCTAATTTTATTCAAAATTCTCTTTGAAATCTTGGTTGATTGAGGCTTATTTGCTGGCCTTAACAACACTGCTCTTTTACATATTCATTGGCTTTGTTCAAATACCCATTTTAACAGAATGGGATGCTGAACTTTAATTATTTTTCTGAACTTTTACAAAATTAATTAACAGATTATTTAACAGAATTGTTGAGGGTATCTATCTGTGCCTTTGCGGTTGATGATGCCTCCAACTCCCTGCTTCTGTTACCAAAAGACTGAATCCACCCAGCCAAACTGAACATAACCTGGCTACTCAATTCAATAAGCTTTTTAGTTGAAGTTGACTGCTCCCCCATGCTCAGAATCTCTGAACAATTCAGGCTCTTCCTATTTATGATTTTAGTAGATGATGTTCCTCCTCCTTCCCATTTTCTTCCCTTTGTCCCCCGTAAAATTCTACTAGGTGGCCTTTATTTGATTTCTTGGCGATGACCGCTCTTCCACCAATAAGCCACCGCTTAGTCTCCTGGTGACACCCTCCCATGTCACCCTCCCATGGCACGTATCACCTTCTCTATCTCTTTTATGGTCACGTATGAGTATAGATATATACTTTATGATTTAATAAATAGCATTTTTTATGTTTTTATTATAATTTTTTTTTTAAATATTAAAATTATAACATTATTTTAAGTACCTTTTAATTAATTTCTTATATATATTTTAATCATTTTATTAATTTATTAATATAATTTTTATTAATAATCTGAGATATATAATTTACTAGCCCCTTTTAATATTTACCTGTACATTATGCAAAATGGGGGTTGATGGATGAGTAGAACCTCTCTTCGAAGAAGTGTCATGGTATTTACTACTTATATTTAATTTAATAAATAAATACTAGTGTGGTGCTACACATGCATATGTACTAGCCCTCTTTTAATATTTACCTGTACATTATGCAAAATAGGGGTTGATGGATGAGTAGAACTTTTATTCGAAGAAGTGCCATGGTATTTACTACTTATACTTCATTTAATAAATAAATACTAGTGCGCTGTATGCGACACATGCATATGTAGCGATCATATGCATGCATTGTATGCCTGCTATTATTCTTGCATTCTCTATATTTATAGATAAGTCGTTTACAGAAAAGAGGAAGACCCTTCTTTCAAATATAGCTTTCAAACCTACAACCTACCTGCAATATTTAAAAATTATAGATAAAAAAGACCCTTATGAATATAAATGTAATCATTACTGTATTTTTATTATTTTTATATAAATTAGATTCATAAGAATGACAAAATAATAAGAAACCGATTTAAAATCAAGTGCAGACTTCTTACACGGTGTTGAAGAATAAAAATAAGGTGGTTTTCAAGCCAACAACATCCATGAAATATGACGAAACAACCTATCTCCATTGATTTTCTATGCAGTTGCAGAATAAAATTAAATTGTTTTTCAAACCTGTAACTTGTATGAAATATTCCAGCATTATAAATAAAGAGACAAAATAACCTACCTCCATGGATTTGCTATAATTGCAGTTGGAGAATAAAATTAAAATGGTTTCCAAACCTGCAACAAGAAATATTCAGGGATTATAAAAGGATACCAGATAACCTATCTCCATGGACTTGTATTATACAGTCTCTTCTTCCTTTCCCTTCCAAATAGCTCGAGGGAAACCAATGGATGCCTTAGGAGAGGTGGCCTACAAATAGATGTTGTTAGTAAGACCCAGAATTAGTATTGCATATTAGAATCTGCTTTCAATTTATCCAATTTGATTTTTTTAACAACCTGTTGTTTCATCTAACTCAACCATCCTTCTTCGTTGAAGTTTTCAGAACACGCTTACTTGTTTTTGTATTGTGTTTAGGGCTTGGCCTCCATATCACACCCACACCTACAAGGACGGTTTCGTAATATTGACTTTCTCAAGCATGGTTCCACGTGAGTTCAACAAAATTGGAGACAATATGTCCAAGTTGGACATCATGGAACCCCTCGCAGAATGCACATCACTCTCGGAATCGGCAGTTTACACATGTACGTTGGCTCCATGCCCACGCGTGGTTAACCATTTCTGGATTTCGGATCCTCTGGAAGTTTGATGCATGGTTGTTACTATTTGTTGTTGCTATGTCTTTTTATCAATGCATGTTAGACATGGTATATGATTTATGTTTTTCTTTTTACTGCTATATTGGAAGTGCTCTCGTATAGCTAGCACTTATATTCTCTTTGACCTATGATCTGAACTGGGATGCTATGAAATTTTTCACTATCTTTGTGATATGATAGATTAGAATGATAAATACCTAGAAACAATATTTACTGGTTTTGGTTTTAGTTTCTTATTAATAGAAACCAACGTTCTTTTCTTACGGAAAGAAAAGTGTGTTTAGGCTGCCTCTTAGTGTCCAGGAAGAGATTTCGCATAACATGGAACTGCCTCTTAGTGTCCAGGAAGAGATTTCGCATAACATGGAACTCTTAGAATGTGTTGTTCTCCATCCTCAACTCTTCTCTTAATTATTTTTTTTTTTCAACTCTTCTCTTAATTACTTTTTTTGATAATATGAGGGGTAGCTACCACATCTCTGTTAGAAATTGTAATTACTTTGACATGTGGAGTCTATTAAAATTAGAGAGGTGTTGAGGGTTGAGTCACTGATAGATAAAGAGTTAATTGCAGTCTATATTTAGAGTGTGAGTGGAGTAGCTAGTCTAAAAAGTTAAATAGTAAGTATCATGTTTTATGTGTAAATTTATGCTTTGTCTTTTTAGCCTTTCCAACAAATTGGTATTAGAGCAAAGTTACAAAAAACCAAAGAAAATAGATTGACAACAATCTCTGTAAGAAAAAAGAACCTGATAATCGCGTCGTTGGGCTGTG
>APFE031301325.1:167741-223961 GCA_000404065.3 Pinus taeda
ACCTTCCTAGTGACGGAAGGTTAATGAAGTTGGTGACTTGATGACGGGGAAGCCAACAACCGAAGCCCCAGTGAATGGTGGTCATAACTACAATGGTCCTAAGGTAGTGAAATTCCTTTTCAAGTAAGTTCTGATTTGAATAAAAGGCATAACGATCTCGGCACTGTCTCGGAGAGAGACTCAGTGAAATAGACATGTCTCTGAAGATGCGGACTACGTGCACGTGGACAAAAAGACCCTATGAAGCTTTACTATTCCCTGGGATTGCCTTTGGGTTTTTCTTGCACAACTTAGGTGGAGGGCGAAGAAAGTCCCCTTCTGGGGGGCCTGAGCCCCCAGTGAGATACCACTCTCAAAGAGCTAGAATTCTAACCTTGCATCAGGACCTACGAGTAGAAAGAAATTAATATTTTCTTTTGGTTAATGCTATAACACACCTTATAAATTGTATAAAGGGTGTTATAATGCACTAGGACTCAAGAGATAACCGCTTTAACAGTCAAACTTAACACCGTTTTGGAAGCATGCAGATCAAACTCATTTTCATGGCGTTGGAGGACTAGCACGTGAGTTCGTTGTCATGGAAGGCATTAGCATGCAACACATCATAATAAGGAGCGTTACTAGAGCAAAGTGGGTATTTTTTTTAAAAGGTTTGAACACTGATAAGAAGTGATAAGTAGAATGCGCAGAACAATAAAAAAATTAAAAAGCGGAAAAGGCAAACCCATGAAGTGTTAATAAAGGAGGCTGAGGAATAGTCTGGATGGTTAATAGTGGTTGGAATTTGGGTAAAAAAATTTCAAAAGATCTTATAGAGGCAATATTTGAATCATGTTTTTGATGGTGGAAATAGATTCAGCACCATCAAAAACTTCTAAAACACCTAAAATTTTGAAGTTTAACAACTATAATTTAGATTTACAAAAATCTTTGTCAAATTTTCTCGGAATGTAACTGCTATCACTTTCACGGCAATTCCCAAACTAGTTAAATTAAGGCGTTAACAAAGGGCCTCATGCAATCATGACTACCTTAGCCAGGCCATACAACAAAAGCCAAAGACCAACCCATGAGTCAAGTTCAAAAGGTTTTTGTTTTAAGGGTCGTATTCGTGCACACCAAGGAATGTTGGATGTTTAAAGGGAGTGAAAAACATTCCAATTTTTTTTAAGCTTGAAAAGTCTCAGGCTTAGTTTAAAGATTATGACAAAAATTTTGGTTAATAGAGTTGTGTGGCGAAGTTCAACAGCTTTAAAAAAATATTTAATTGGAAGCTTATGATGAGGGTTCATATGAGAGGTTCATACAACGCGAAAGCCTTTGAAAAGGTTTTTTTTATAAGGTTGAGAGTGAGTTATAAAGGTTTTTTTTATTAAAAGGTATTTTTTATAAAGGGTTTGGAAACCTTATATAGGAAACTTTTTTTTGGAAGTTACTTTTAAAAAAAACAAAATTTCCGGTTAAAGTTGAAATTTTAGGGTTTTCTAAAAATAAGTTTTATTAGCGAGAGAATTTAGGGCTTTGTAAAAACTTGTTTATTCGTAAATTTTTTGGTGCTTTGTCAAGCATGATAGGTTTTTGGGTGAAGATTGTGCTTTATCGGGGTGTAAATTGACAATTATATATTTTTTCGAGGGTGATATGGAAGGCAGCCTCATGCAATTAGCAAAGCAACGATAAGAAAAGGAATAACAATAGTCTTGGATCGCAAAGCATGACTGAAGAAGACTAAGAAAATTAATCGAAAAGAAGATACACAAATTATTGTCATGTTTAGAAAGGTTCGGGCCGCAACTGAGGAACTAAGAAGTCTAGAAAAAGACGAAGAAGAATTTGGTGCAAGGGGGAGTGACATGCAGCAGTAGGTTACGTCACAAGCAAAGAAGTCAGCTGCAGATTTGAGAGTATATTAGCAAGATTCTGAGAAAAAAACAGAGCTCGGAGAATCCCACTCAAAAGTGGATGATGGTTCTCAAGACCATAAAATTGAAACCCATTATGCAAGTAGGCATATGGATGAAGAAGATGCAACAAAGATTGCAAAGAGAGAAGTTGAAGCCTCTGTATGTGAAGCAGAGCAAGAGAAAGGACTCCATTGTAATGTGGATGATACAGATGATGGTGAATCCCATTGTGATGAAACACATGTGGATGGTAACTGTAAAGTTATATTTGAATTGGTGAATCCAACTGCAGCTGATGGATTTGGTGAGGTTGAAATTGTTAGTGAAGTTGACAATGAGCACATGGATGCTAGGATATCCCACCATAGTGTGGATGAACATTATGTTGATGATATGTGTGGTTTATTTTTTGAAACCGAGATTGATTGTGGCAATATGGTAAGCGCAATGTTTGATGAAATATTGAAGGTTGAAGCTGCCACTATAGCAGCAAGATATGAAGTAATTGGAATTGTTCATGAAACAGTATGTCATCTAGCAGGAGTTGATGATCAAGAACACGTTAAAGTGATTGAAGAGTTTTTGATGATAATATCCACTAATAACATAACAATGGAAGATAACCTCCATGCAGTTGAAAAGAAGGTAGATGTAGAGCAAGAATCTCTCACTGAAGAGAGTCATATTAAAGATGTTTTTACATTATTTTTGAATATGCAGGTGTTCAAAATAGTATGGGAGCAGAAGTTGAAAGCAAGGTTGTTAATAAGTTTGATGCATATTTGAAACTCATTTAAGAATGGATTTAGGAACTAATAGAACAAATTAAAGCGAGTCTTAAAGCAACGACTGGAATAAATGAATTGAACGAAATGGTGAATAATGATCTTGAGTGTGTAGATTACAGGGAAAAAGTAGCAGTAGTTGATGATGAAATTGAAAATAATGATATGGAAGTTTCTGAAGACAAAGATGAATGCATTGGAACCATTTTTCAGCAATGGAGTCAAGAAGAGATAAGATTTTTCTATCATGAAATATGGCAGAAAGAAAGTCAAGAATATGAAGCACAAGAAGAAGAGCAAAGAAGGCAGTTTGAAGATGCAATGTTGTGGCAACAGTCCATGGTTGAACGCATATTTCAAGACGAAAGTGTAGTAGACAATATCAGATTGTGTTTAAACACAAATTCAAGAAGAGTCAAAGAAAAATTGCAGCAGCAACAAGTGAATAAATCCTACAATAAGACACTTCAACAGAGAATGAAGCAATTTCGAGGATTTAAAATTTGGAAGAAGCGAAAAAAAAGTCTTTAGTCATTGTAAGCCTAGCTGAGACATAGACCAGCATACATGTTTCAACAATAATTGAGTCAATTTCTATTGTAAGCCTAGCAGGCAAAGTTAAGTCATGCTTGAGTTATGTTGAGTCATATGGTCGTAATTAAGGGGGAGCGTTAGAAATTGTAATTACTCCCGCATGTGGGTTGACTCAAATTAGAGAGTCAGTTAATTGAGTGTTGAGTGTTGAGCATTGAGTCAAGTTGAGTGATGGATAAAGAGTTAAGTGCAATCCATATTTAGAGTGTGAGTTAACTGAGTTAGGTGTGTATGCATGTCAAGATATTTTAGGTGAGTCGCTAGACGAAAATGTTAAATACCCTTCATCGGGTTCATTGTAAGTATCATGTTTTATGTGATCAATAAAAGAGCAACAAATCATGTTTTGTGTGTAAATTTATGCTTTGTCTCCTCTGCCTTTCCAATAATTTATAAGTCATATTTTTGGTTCCCTCGCATTTACAAATCCATCCAATTACAAAGCAGGCTCATACCAGAACCCACAATACAAGGTCATATTGAAACCCATAGGCTCATGGATTTAGAAATCATTTGCAAGCTAGTCATGTAGAGGACCTCCTCATTCTCTTGATTCAAGTGACAAAATTCTCCTCATTCAAGTCACAAAAGATAATGTAGCTTACAATTTGTTACTTCACTTGAAATTAAATGCAAAGCACAACATGCGAATATGAAGCAATTGATACCACCTTTCATAGCGTCAATGATATAAGATCCCGCAACAAGTAGAGAGAAATAGACAAGCATAAGAAATCAACATAGAGCACACTTGCATAGTGGTAATTGATTTTCCCGTCAAGAATATCAATGATAAGGTAAGGTGCCTTGGAGTGAGGCGAAATCAACACTGGAAATAGGGGCCCACAACTTACTTGGGTTTCAAATGGAGGGGCATGGTCCTGATTTGTGACTGAATAGGGTAGAAATCTTAGTATATGGGATGCAATAACACTTCAATGGAAGTCCAAAGGAACCTTCATGATCCTAGCAACACTTGCTCATGAATAGAAAGAGGTATTAGAGGATCAAATAGAGTTGGGTTAACCTATAATTTTTCTCTAAAACGGTGAACTTGTGGAAGAACTTAAGGCTTCTAGAGTGAATTCCTGGAGAGAAAAACAAATAATAAATGATCTGATTCACCTGCAAAGTGAGGTTTTCCCAAGGGAAGCACTAAGGAGGACTTTGATTTCAAGGCTACTCGTTTTCTAAATGAAGGTTAGAAAATCTATGAATTTTGTTTCATTTTAGTTCGTTTGTTGAGTTTTCTCTTATGAAAAATAAAAACAAAAAATATGACAAAATTGTCCAACTCTAGGTGAATCCTACCCGTTTTCTAGTTCCCTAAGTAGTTGAAGGCATATTTTCAAGGATCAAAATCCCTGTAGAGTGCATGGATTTGAGAAATGTGGGACTGTTTCAAGAAATTATTACCATTATGCACTATTTTGAAAAATAGAGTTGGAGATGCTCACAAACAGGGACGACTGTCATACAGATCAAGTATGGAAAGGGTTTTCATTACGTATCAGTTTTCCTTACATACAACATGATTGTATAATGGATTGTATGAAGTGGTGGAGTACTTAGAAGACAACTTGGAGATCCATTCCACTTATACTTTTTTGGGATATATGGAAATGGAGAAATAAATGCATCTTTCAAAACTCCATGGAAGATTTCTGTAAGGTTTTTGAAATAACTTTATCCAATCTTTCCATGCACACTTCTTATGATCAATGCTCTAGAAAAACACAACACATGCAGACTGGTCTTCAGACAAAATATCCAATGGGTTTTTTCGATGGTGCTGTGCAACTAAACACATGTAGTTGTGGTTTTTGGATTGCCATTTCAAATGAATTGGCATACAAGACTCACTGGCATGAGGGAAGTGGCACTAATACTAGGGTTGAAGCAATGACTTTATGGCGCCTCTTATGGTTCACCAACTTCCTTGTTATCCCTGTTATTCATATCTATGGGGATTCCAAGATTATCATAGATGAGATCAAGGGAAGTTCAAACATCAACACTCCTTTGCTACTTGGTTGGCTGGGGAGAATTGGTCTACTATGGAATCAACTCAACAATTCTGCAATTATGCACATTGGTAGAGAACAAAACAAGGAAGCTGATGAAATTTTGAAGAGGGGACTACTAGGTAATATTGGTAATATGCACATGGAAATAATACTAAATCAGAAGGTTTTTGATGTTGGAGATTTTCCTTTTCCTAGGTAATTTCTATATCCCCTCTTTTTTGTATATCTTTGGTATCTCTTCTAGTTTAATATCTGTCAGTTCACTCACTTGGATGGAAGGACATGTTGCTTGCTCACTCGCTTGGATAGATGGAATGGTGGACTAGTAGATATGCCATGTGCTTACCTTTTTTGGTCAGTTTTGTTGTAATTATCTATGTCTTCTTATGTATATTCTGGAACAACTCTGGGTATATGGACTATTTTTATTTCTGTATTATGCTTGCTGTGATATTATTTGGATGGGAAGCTGGATATTACGCCCAGATGGGCTATATGATGTGATGGACTTGGAAGGAATTGTATATATCCTGTATATTGATTATATAATATAATATATCATGCTTTTTTTCGTACTGAAAAAGAAAAAACAGAGACAACCCTACACCAACACAACTAGATTAGTAAACTTGGTTGATTGATATAGGTGGATAGGGTTCATTTTTCCTAGCAAAATTGCCTTGATGTTTAAATTAATTGCTTTAGTACAATTATTAATTTTATAAATTTATATATTGATATGATGTTATTTTATTTAATAATTTAAATGGAAATTTTATAATTGTATTAGTTAAATGCAAATAACTAAACATATATGCATCTATAGAATACAGTTTATCATAATAATAATTTATATAATATAATCATTAAATAAAAATTTGGATTAAAGTAAAAAATATTTTTCCCATAATATTTAATGATATCTATCAATTTAAAAAATGTAAAATTGTATTTTATATTATATTTCATTTTTAACCCTTATTGAGTTGAGAGGCTTATTCTAAAGCTCGGTTTGATGGATGTGTAAGTTTGTCACTATGAGGGATGTTTAAGTTTGTTCATCCATCCGTGCGCTTTCAAATAAAAAATAAAAAATAAAAATTATGTTCTAAATAGAAAAATAATATCGAAAATAATTAAAAAAATGAATATGTTGTAAAGTAATTAGAAGTAAAAAAAAATGTGTGAATCAAATGTTTAAATCTTATACTTTTCAAAAATATTTCAGCTAGAGATTCAAATAAACTATTTGAAGATCTATGTTAACTAATTTATGTCGAGATCAACTTCATATATATCTATATATAGAAAAACATTTGAGTTTTTATGGTTAAAATTTTTATTTGATCTTATATATACTCTATTTAACATTCAAAAATACAATTTCAACAATGAAAAATAACAAATTGTATTTTGCACTCTCAAAATGTTTGCACGTGAAGAAATTTGATGTATCTCTAGTCATGTTAGATCCGTACTTAAAATAGATTTATGTTGGTTGTATTTCATTACAATTTTTGTTTGATTTATAGATAAACTCTTTCTTTTATGCTTCATCTAACATAAGGGTATTCAATAATGATAAGATTTCAAAATTCTATGGCTTATTCCTCTAGTATTATTTGGTTTTGTTCATAATGTTGATGTTAACCATAAAAATTTGGTTATTCCCCATGGATTTATCACTCCAAGTACTTAAATATTAAGTTCATATTTTGTATAACGATGGCATTGTTCATAATGTTGATGCTAACCATAAAAAAATTGGTTATTCCCCATGGAATTATCACTCAGAGTACTTAAATATTAAGTTTATATTTTGTATAATGATAAATCACTCCAAGTACTTACATTTTAAGTTCATATTCTGTATAACATGATAAACTAAGTTTATTCTAGTTTCTCACAAGTTGTACTATATATGAAATGCAATGCAAAACAGTCACCCATCATTGATACCAAGTAAAAATAGTGACATATTTAGCTTTGGGGTCAACTTCACTTTTATCATATTAGAATTGATATTGTTACATTGATACATAAGTGAATTTGTAATGACAAGGAAATGAAAATTGTTCTTAAACCTAAATGGATGTGTGCTATAGTGCAATATTGCACATGTTAAGTTTTCCTACTTAGTATTTCCATTTTGCATTCAATAAGGGAAGTAGTTTATATGTTGGTGACGTTTAGTTTGGAAATAAAGTGTGTCCATATCATGCCCATTATTTACAATCCTATCTCATCTCTAAAATTGAACAAGGTGACTAATTGAAACTCGCATTCCCATTCATATTCCCCATTAGATCAAACAAGCAAAATATATGTAATTAGGCATTGGTTTCTTGATCTTGTCTTACACAAATACCTTAATTACATACTTGCATGAAATTATAAGATTTATAGGGGTGTAGTCTCCTTGGTATGTGCAGTTTCTTATGTTTAAAAGATACTCATATCTCAATATAAAAGGACAAATGAGAACAATTATCTATGTCTATATATCCCAACAACACATAAGCTCATATCATCTATTAAGGATATTTTTTATATGTGAGCATGTTATTTAATTTTATACCATTTATATATAAGCATGTCATTTAATTTGAATTGTTATAGATGAATCAACAAAACTTGGACTTATTAGAAAGGGTGAACATTATATGTCCTATTATTTATTAGGGAATTTGATAACAAAACATAGTCATTATGTTCCATGATTATTTTTTATGCATCTACATTTGTTTGTGATTTCATGTTTTTCATTGTTTTTTTCTCTTCTAGTTTTTTGACCTAGTCATGCTACTATTTATCATTTTCTCCTACAGCTATAAATTTTCATTTTATCTTTGCCCTAGTGATTTTTTATTTTTATTTTTATTTTGTATTTTGGTAAGCTAGTTTTTTCTATTGATTAATTGGAAATTCAAAATGCATAACAAGTTTTTTCACTAGTGAGCTACTTTGGAAGTCCAACAAAAAACAAAGTTGTATACTTCTATTAATAGAGTCAGAGATAAAATCAAAAGAAGAAAAGTATTGAAACTAGCATAAAATGTTTGTATATGTCGATAATTCTTATTACCACATAAACATTGTTCACAGTGTGTTGCCAATGATTCTCGCAAATATCACTACCATATCAAGATAAGATCTACCAATGGAAATTAAAATTATCAAATGAAAGCAGTGCAAAAACTATAGAAATGTGGTTTTTGAACCATCCGCACAAACCTATTGTGGTGAATGATCAACACGACTACTCCTTTAACAGTCACAGGGAACCGTAGAATGAAATTTCACCAACTTTTGGTGCATTAAATGCCTACATCCTATCAAAATTTGAAATATATGTTGAAGTCAGGGTATTTTAGGGTTAAAAAACATTAATAGAGGGTCCTTTCTACCTCAAAGGTGCTGGAAATGTAACTGGTGTCGGTCTTCATAATGTAATTCAAGTGTACTATTGATGTGTTTATTATTATTATTTTATTTTTAGTCAAAACATGTTCTTCATGCTTATAGTGTAAATTGAGTAAAAATGAAAATCTATTGAGTCAAAGAAATGCATTTGATTCAAAGTCCCATTTGGGCTTCTTGTAAGAAAAATAAAATTATGTTTTCTTGAGCCAAAAAAGTCAAAATGTTATCCATAGACCAAGTTGGCACTCTCTGGAGAATTCGGCCTAAAGTTATTCGACCTCTTGGACATGCATGAATACAATAAATTTCGAACTCATTCACCCAGTCATTCAAAACATCAATTTTTGTGCAAGAAGAAGAAGAAGGTCAACAAAAGTGAAAGGAAAGAGACAATGAAGTGAAAGGAGAGAGAAATTCTTATTTTATTCCCTACATTCTGCTCACATGTGTGAAATGCCGACAATTTCTGAGGCTACTATAGTACCGAAATTTGTTCATCATAGCAGTACCAAAGTTTTCAGAGGTTTGACCAAATTTCAGAGAAGTTTGACCAATGTTGACTTTTTTGACTTTGACTTGGTTCGAGGTGACTTGAGGGTTGGATATGTGTCTTTGCGGTAGTATTGGTATTAGTCTCAGGTCTTTTATATCTCATTTTGATCTGATTATATAAGAAGAGTATTTCTTCACTTTTCCCCATTGTCGAGTTTTCCTTGGCTTGGAGTTTAGCTTTTGTGTCCTTTGCCTCTTTGTGACCTTCATGTTTTGTACATTTTTGGTAATTTCTTGATGAAGAGAATATAAATTTAATAATAAGGCAACAAACATTCATAAGTAATTATCAAGTTAAGAGAAACAAATCCTAATCTGCTAGCATCTTGGTTTCTCAACACAGTATTAGAGTGATTTGAGTGGGAAAAATAGTTTTATCGTGCTAAATTCATTTTCAGAATATTTTAAAAGTTCTTAAGGATTCATGAGGTTAATTGCAAGTTTAAACATGCATTTTTGAGTTCTTTTATGTGTAAATTAACATAAACAAATGATTGAACAACAACATGTAACAAACATGTACATCATCATAAACAATATCATAGTAGCACATGACAAATGAGTTCACCCCTCCTGGGCTACATATCCTTGGTCTAACTTCCAACGGTTTGGCCCTTTCTATTATGCTCAAAAGTGTGAATATGCCAATTTCCAATGCTCAAAAAGCTCTAAAACTCATTCGAATGGCTCAAGAATGCCTAAAAATGCCTGCATAGCCTCTTTCTACTCCTGATTTAGTAAAAAATTGAAGAAATTATGACCTTTCCAAGTTTTTTGCTAATTGCACCTCAAATTCCCCCAAATCTGGCACCATCCTACAAATATTCCCCAAAACGTGCTAACGGAGCGATAATTTCACCAAATTTCGGGTGAAATTGTTGGACACTTTAAATGTCCTATAATGCCTATAATCCAAAAATTGTGGCCATATGAGGGCCACGTGCCTCGGGCTAAGGTCAATGGCCCACCCTCGCTAGTCTAGCCCCCTCACTACTTTGTTGGTGGTTGTATGGTGGTGGTGCACCCAATGGCTGGCCCCCTCTGGGCTGGCCCCTCCCCTGATTGGCACACTCATCAAATTCAAATATATGTCGACGACATAACACGTTAAGTTCTATTGCATTGGTGTGTTGGTAGTTGGCTTGTCTCATTGCTTGGTGGTCGCAAGTTCGACCCCTGCTACTGCTCCCTAGAACTCAACCCAAAATTTTGGTGGCCCCCAGGTTGCCACTTTGTAGCCTCTCGCTGGGCCACATGTCAACCCATGGTTGGCCGCTAACCACCTAATAGAAATACGGAAAATTACACCCAATGAGAATGTGCCACTTCGCACAATGTGATTCCCTAAAGGATGTTGATGAGTCAACTTGCCACATAGACCTGCACAGTCAATGCCATGTTAGTAGTACTAACTGCTAACTGGGCTATCACATTTTGCAAAAATTCCCCTATTTGGGAAAACAAACAGAACATGCTTATGGGAGCACAGGGTGTCCATTTTGCACAAAACAAGTTGCACTCGATTCAGGATGACGAGCACTAAGTGGTCGTTCAAGTTCCACACTAATCTGACAACTTTTAATTTTGAGCACCTGATCAGAGAGCTAAGGTGAAGGAAGGGAAAATTGAAGATCACAACTTTTTTGGCATATTTGAAGATTCTTCTATAGAAGTTATCTTACTCTCAAGGTACACTTGAAATAGTTACATTTGAGGACACTTATTGCAATATTTATATGTGAATGTATTCCTTTTGTCAAGGGCAGAAAGAAGAAGATGCAAATATTATCATCTATATAGCAGTCATCAGTCACTTTTGAAGAAGACCATTGTAGCAACAATATATCTCTTCTGACATTATTTAAGGCTTTTGGAAACATTTTCAATCTCTTTCTCTTTCATCACTCATCATTAAAGAAGTCATGTTGAAATAATGTAGCAAGAAAGGTTGAATTTGACTTTAGCCTTAGGCAAATTGAGTAAATCGAATTTCCACATTAGCAAGATAACGTGGAGGCAGTTAACTAGTGTGACATGGATCTTGTCACTTTATTCATGTGTGATTTCTAAATTTTAGTGATCCAGTTTAATTATTTTCATTTGTATTCAATTAACTAACCTGTCACTATTGATAAAGTCAGTTGAAGGTTAGTTTTGCAGTGGGACAACAATCTAACTAAGAGATCTGTTAGTTAATTGACCAATCAACACAAAATAGCTAGTGCATGAAAGGAATTTGTTTTCCTCAACTAAAGTGGAGATGACAAGGCAACGTAATATCAGTTGTAGACTAGTTTTGAGTGTACAGTTGTTGTATGAGTTAGGAGATTGATCCTTGGGAATTGTGTTATCACTTTGGAGGAAATTCCTATATTTTAGGGGCTAATTTCCTTAGGGTTTGTGAAAGGAAATAAGAGGCTTGGTGAGCAAATAATTAGCTAAGTATTGGCCAGAGTTCCTCATTGAGATAAGAGAACAATTATTCTTTTGTAGGTTGAGCTCAGAGCTAGAGCTAACAATTGTAATAGTTCCTCTATTAAACTGATTAATGAAAAGAGGCTTGAGGGGTTTTTCCCAATTAGGTTCCCCTAGAAATCATTTGTGTTTTTGGTTTTTCTTATTGCATGTCTATGCATGTTGTTGTAAATTGTGGTTTCCATTCCGCAGATCAGTAGAGTAGAATTGTGTCTCTTGTTTTTCAGTTTAAAATCTTTAGCAGTTGCAATTTATATCAAAATTATACAATTCATTATAGGATATTGAAGAAATTAGTAGCCATCCTTGAAGGCATCACTATAGTAACCACCACTCAAGAACATCTTTGGAGACTTTTGGAAGCATCATCAATATTCTTGGAAGCACTCTTGTAATAGCCTCTTCTCCTTTGACAAGTAAGTACCTTATTATACTCTATGTCTCAAACTCTTTGTCAAATGGAATATATTTGTAATGAAGGAAAAATACTTGATGGAGCCTCTAATTTTAAGGCTTGGAAAAAGAGAATTTATTTGGTTCTCATAGGAAATGAAATCATTGATTTTTTTTTTATGAAATTTTCTAGAATCAAACAAGGACAAGGCTCAAGAATGACCAAGTACAATAAGGGAAAAATTCAAGCTCAAAGAATCCTCTTTGAGTCTATCAAAGATCACCTCATCTCTTTTGTTTCAGATCTATACACATCCAAAGAAGTATATGACATATTCGTCAAACTATATTAGGTCAATACTATTGCTCATAAAATCTCACTAAGAAATCAAATTTATAGAACAAGGATATCAAAAGATAAAGATGTGGCCTCGTACCTTATGAAAGTATCAAAATTAAAAGATCAAATTCAAGGGCTTGGAGAAATAATATTTGATTAAGTATTAATCACATATATACTCAATGCTCTACCTCTAGATTGGTGTGATTTTATAAATAGTATCTATGCAAGGAAAGATACTCCAACATTTGAAGAACTTTGGACTCAATGTGTTGGGCAGCGGATCCCCCGCGTAACGGTTTTGGGGCTTAATTCCCACAATTTTGGGTAAAAGTATGGCAAAGGTTCTGCAAAGTGCGGAGTGCGAATTGTAATGAGTAGAGTCAAAGGGTTGTCTGCCCAAGAAAAATGTAAGATAACATAAAGTGAGTCGGCCTGCCCATAGTCCGTGGACCATGGGAATGTATAAATAGAGTAGGGCTTTAGGTTTACAAGGTAGTCTTTTGGTAATTCTTGATCAGATAGGAAGTGTAATGGGTTGTTCTCTCTGAGTTTGCAAGTTCATGTCGTGGTTAGTAGTAGTTAGAGTAGGCTTTGTAGTTGTGTGCGAAGAGGCCTCGTAGAGTCCGAAATTGTGTGCGTAAACCCCTGTAGCTGAGTGCATAGGGTGGAGCTGATTGTACTGGACATAAGATTAATAAAGATAAGTGTTTCTGAATTATTGTGCACCGGGTCACAGATCTATATGTTTATGCTTTTGTCTAAGTTTATGCATATCTGTAAGATTTATGGTTGTGCGTGTTGGTTATAACTATTGAATTCTTGATTAAAGACCTTAATAATTAGACTAATCTATAATAAAATCATTAATAACAAGAATCTAAGAAGTTCCTCATCATTGAGCTACGGGAAGGCCAGACAGTTGTGCAGAGTAGTTCGAGTGTTTAGATAGGTTCACAACCCTTCCAGTCCTCATCAAGACATCCCTAGGGTGCGGAAACCTGGTTCCAGCACCCTCACATACTACCTCGGGTGAGACTTCAGTCCATGCTCCATGGATTGTTGTAGAAAGGGCCGGTAGTGCGAGATTTGTTTGGCTAAAATACTTTTGAACTTGGGTCATGCCCCATAAAGCCAACAAATGGTTCCATTGCCAGGATCGAGATCTACCTAAGGTATGTATGATGTTGGAACACAGGAGCCCTATGAAGAAAGAGATTGAAGAGTGGCTGAATTAGATCATAGGAGGGTTTATTAGGGTATTCTCAAGGGACCGCGAGGTAAGTACATCAAATCGTTAAAGACCTAGATTAAGATGCTCTTATGTGAAAAACAGGTGATGTGAATCCATTAATGAGTTGAATGACATGGAGCGAAAAGACCTACAAAGGTATCGAAGGGTTAGGAAACAGTCTTTTAATTTTGCTGCCATGAGCAAGGGACAAATAACGTGCTTGGGACTCCGTGAGGAGTGCGGTCATTTTGATCAAGTAGCGCATTTTGTAGATATCATCCCCACTAACGCCACCACTCCTGTCACCTTCTTGACCCCCATCTTTGCCCACGCCACCCCCACCAAACCAGTGGGTTAGGATGACGAGCACAATTAAGTTGCTTGTATTCAAAGGGCTAGGGAGCGAAGATCCTGATCAGTTTTGGTTCATAGTAAGAGCAGTATGGGAAGCAGACAGAGTTACAGATGCAATATTAAGAAGGCCACCTTGGTAAGTGCACTACAAGATCGCGCGCTGACTTGGTATATTAAGAACTCGAATGATCATCTGAATGCCGGAATAGAACAAATCTGGATTGCATTAAACAAAGAATTTAGCCGGTCAAAATTGGAGATGTAGTCGATCATCAGATTCAAAGAGATCACGATGCTGCTAGGCGAAACCCCCTGGGATCTAAATCAGAGATTGAAGAGCACGACCTGTAAGGCTAACATGATACTGATGGATGCACAACATTGCGCATGGTTTATGGCATCTTTGACACCACATCTAAGGACAGTGCTATCAGAGCAAAAGATTTCAACCCAAGCAGAAGCATTGGAAACAGGGATAAGGTTGCATGAAACTCCGATATAGGATCTTGGGTTGGGAATCCAGCAGATCCATGTGCAACTTCAACACCTATGCTTGGAGCTGCAGAGTTTGAAACAGGAAAAGGCACCCCAGCCGAAAGTGCTAGAAGAAGTGTGGTGCATAAAATGTAGAAGCTAGGGCCACAATAAATATCATTGTCTAGTATTCGCGAACTATTTGGTAGGTGGGCCAATGCTATTTAAATTAGAGGTGCAGGCAGGACCAAGTGCGGCGCTTGCACTCTGGTGCAAAATCTGTCAGGTGGAAAGAAAGCACATGATAGAAAACTATCATCTATTACGGAAGTTTACATAGACCTCGCAATAGCTATTTTGCAATTTTTGTAGATCAATGGACCATGATGAATGAGACTGTTGGAATTATGAATTATTGATGGATCGAACACCTGCCTACAGGATGCAGACTAAGGCGTGAGGTCAGGATCAAACCACAACAATAACGTACGGTGGGTTTTAGGGGTGAGTACAAGGACAAAGAGGAATGGGACCTGTACGAAGCCGTGGACAGTTAATCTACTACAATTGTGGAGGACTAGGACACTATGCTCGCAATTGTACCAACCCGATGAGAATATTTTGTCCGTACTGTGAGCATTTTGATCATGAAATGGTAGATTGTCCAACATTGATCGCACAAATGCATGAGAAAGGGGTATTACAACCTACTCCCACTCAAAATATCCAAATGATGAGGTCGGAGCCATGTGAGGAAGACCCCAGTGTAAACATGGTACTCAAAAGTGGCACGATTATAGGGGAAAATAAGAGGAAACAACCTAAAGAAGATTCGTGGGTTCGTGAGGCTCCTACAAAGGAACCTGAGTCTAAGTTGGAATGTGGGAAGGAAATGGTTAAGGAAGCTAAGGAGAGCTTCACAGAGGCATCTACTTCAGGTAGCAAGGATTGACCTGAGCCTGGAATGGATCCTTCTATGCGTACTACCTTTTTAGAGACATGTACAAAGCTGCTATGTGTTAATAAGGCAGTTAAGGGATTACAAGAGCTGATCATTAGGTGTGCAGGGTTAGGTGCGCCACTCGTGGTCTGAAAACTTGGAAAGCATGCTCTGCGCACCGGACGAGAAATGCGATTGACTGCACAATTGGTGAGTATGAGATGGATCAGGTGATCCTAGACTTGGGGTCAGACACGAATGTGTTACCAAAATAGACGTGGCAACACATGGGAAAGACCACGTTGCAGTGATCTCTTATTCAATTACGGATGGCCAACCAACAAAAGATCTTACTAATGGGAAGGTTGCAAGGGGTGACAGTGGACATTGAAGGCATAAGTATGTAGAAAGACTTTGAGGTAATAGAAATTGTTGATGATAGTAATCCATACCCCATGTTGCTAGGAACAGATTGGGCCACAGAAATGAATGGGGTCATCAACTTAAAAAGACGGAAGACAATATTCGAAAAAAAGTCGCTCCGTGTAATAGTTCCGTTGGACCCAGCCAAAGGAGTGCGCTACACTGAACTTGTGCGTGATGAGGACAGTGACGATGAACTAGACTGCACCTACCAGATAATGGTGCAAGACTAGGATCAAGTGAATCCAACAGCAGACAAGAGAATCTCATGGGAACATGACAGTTCCTGTACATCAGATTCAAATGAAGAGATAGAGTGATGGCAAAACCGATTGCATGAAGTAACAATGCTAAATTGTAATCTGATGGTTATATCACTGCGATGTATGACAACTAAAGTCAGGAAATTACCATTAGATGATGGTGCCACAAATGGGGAAGAATTTGTAGACCACTGTGGAACTACAATCATGGAGCAGAAGCAGCACGGTGCACAAAAAGGGGTGCTGTGCACGACAACTACACAAGGCTGGAGTACACCTTGGAAGATTAGGTGGAACAAGCATGAATGTAGAAGGCGGTTGCATGTACAGGTTGGAGGCCCTTAGTGAAAATGTTGTCTGGGCAACCAGGATGAAGCGGTTTGGGCACCCACCTACGACGAGGGATGAAGTTGTATGCTATGCAACCACTGCCCCAACTAAATCTATGCGTACCAAGGGTTCAATGGGCCTATAGAACCATAAAGAAAACGGGGTGTGTGAAGACGGCCCTATCCACAATCAGACATGATGAAACCAGGAAGGTGAAGAGAATTTCCTTGATCACCGCCCCTGCAGTTCAGACTGAACGCAAGGACCAGGGTAAAGGAATTCGGTGGTTGCAGGAAGCCATTCGGCGTGGTAGCTTGAAACTTCATGAACCCAATGAAGAATTGGTATATTGAGGAGGAAAAGCGCGATGTTGGATGAAGAAATCAACACAATGAAAATCGAAGTCGCACAAGCGAGCCACGCGAGTCTGTGAATAAGGGGACTAGACCTGGTCGGCCCTACTACGGTACTAGAACGAGCTGCAACCCTGCTATCATGGTTGTGACCAGACCAATGGGGGAATGTACCATATATAGCAGAGTGTGATGGGCTACCGATACAAAGGTACTCGAAAGGTTCATGCAGCCCGGGCTAGCAGGAAAATTGAAATCCTGCACCAAGGGTGCAACCACTTGACTATCCGTAGGAGGCCCAGTTTTAGTGCTCCACGTAGTTGGAAGAGGGCGCGAGACTATAAAGGACTCTGTAGGGGGGTTGTGCGGCTCGGACGTGGCACACAAAATTAGTATGAAGCACAGAACACGTCTGTGTACAAGGGACTACACTGCCACATGGGAAGGATGGAAGGTGACCATTGTAGATACTGTTCATGACAAGATGTCCCATTTAAGACATCGAGGAGTGGACAATGAGCAATTAAGATATAGGGTTGAATAGATCTACTGCCGAAAGCACATTAATGAGCCACAAAAGGGGGGAACAATCGAGTTTGAATTCAAAATGGCATATAAAGCACAGATGGCCTGTCACCAAACAAACCTTGGCACTTTGCATATTAAGTCATTCCGTTATCAAGCAAACAGGAGCATGATGAATGAGGCAGTTGTGAGAGCAGGTCCGTGGTTTCAAGCAATGCCAAAGGATATGTAGGAGCCCCTAATTAGGATGATATCCCTAACCAAGGACGTTAGGTAGAACCCTACGCTACAAGCAGAGGGTACAGCTGAGATCCCTAAATCATCCCGGATGCGAACCATGAAGGACCCATAGGTAGTAGGACTGGTCTGGATGTTTTCGCGAAATCTGTGATTTAGCAAACTGTCGATGGAACAAAAGGGAAAAATAGTTACTGTTGAGAGTGATGATGAGGAAGAGGATCCTTTGACTTTTGTCGAAGGGATGGAACCAGAGGAAGAGATGGAAGAAGATATCTAGCTAGTATGGGCTCTAACAAAATTTCCTAAGTATGTCCCTCCATGGAAAGGGAGGGTCAAGGTACCTAAAGATTTGGATTCTGTTAAGAGCGACTTATAACCCCATCCCTCCCAAAAGGGGTTCTGGTTGAAGGAACGATGATTGGCCGCATTCCCACTGTGGAATTTGAAGACTTGGACCTTGGGGATGCCAAGAAGTTTCCTCATTTAGAAACTAGCGAACTAATGGAACAAAGCACGGAGGGGGCCGTTACAACACTACAGCCGCAGAAATGGCTGCGAGGGGTGGATCCCGGGCTACTCCACCTCTTCTCAATTCCACATTTTCATCGAGCCCCTATCACGATATTTGTCATCAGGAAACTACTATGCCTGGTGCATGATGGGTACTTATGGCTAGAAAAACCCATCCCCATCATGGCAGAAATAGTTGGTATGAGTGGTTACTTGACGTTGTGGAAGCCATGAAAAAGAAATATAAGTTGGAGAAAAAATAGAGAGGGTATGTTATTACTAGTATTCAGGACAAAGGGGTCCACATTGCTACCCAGTTGCTGGTAGGAAAGGTGATGAGAAAATGCCGAGGCAGTGAGGTACCAACAACGATCATTGCATTCGCTGAGCAATGCACAGAAGGGGTACGGTTCAATTGGGCACAGTTCCTCCGCGATGAATTCTTGACGAACTGCAGGGAGGCCCAAGAGCAGGGTAAGACCTTCCACTATGCGTGGTTGCTCTTATCCATCCTATTGGTTAGAAGTGAATTTCCCAAGGATAGTCAGTTTCCTCCCTTGGACCAAGATTGGCGAGAGGCAACAAAATATGCGTCACTATGGGCAACGAAGGATGCCGCAAGAATATGGGAAGTCAAGATTTTCTGGATACTAATGGACGTGAGCATACGACAGTGGATCAACCAAAAACCCCACCTATCTGTTGAGGTATATGACAATGTGAAAAACGTTGCTGACTTTAAGGTGGATATGCACCATGTGTATACCCAGGCATGCAAGGATCCAGAGCAGACGTGGACCACGCTTCCCTTCATCGCCATTGATGACGCTATTTTCACGGTGCTTAATACTTGGCCACCAGAATGGCGTGGAATAGATACAATAGGGCATGATGAGACCACAATCCAAAAACAAAAGGTTGGTTCCAAGTTCCTAGCACAACAGAAGCGGAACGGATAACTCACTGAGGAAGTACGGGCATCTCGAGAGGCAGCGCAGGCTGCCACAGCCAAGGCAACAATAGGAGGGGCTACTACAACAGAGGACGAAAGAGGCCTGGACGTGATCATAGAGCCGGAAATGGATAATGTGATGGAAGGTGTGGAGCCAAGCACCACCTATTCACCCTTAAAATGACCGTGCATGACAGAATGGTCAAGGTCACGAAAGAAGACCAAGGCATCTAAGTTGGATGGGGGGCCTATTACACTAACCTAAGGTGACCTATGTGACATTGAGGATATAGTTCGCAAAGCCAACAGGGAGGCACTTGACGAGGCAATGATAGAGCAATAGATTGTGTTGGGTGCACTCAAGACGCAACTGCAGGAATTTCAAGCACGGCCCCCATAGCCAAAAGTGGTAGCTTCCCATGGAGCTATGGGTATGTTAGCAACTGAGTAGCTACAGTGGGCCAAGATGGCTAATACTATCGCACTCCCAGCAGGAGCATTGATAGCATACAATGCAGAGGATAGAGCTGTGGTAGGTTGGCTCACGGGACTTGGATTAGACCTAGCTGCCCTCCCACACAAAATCTTATACCAGCTACATGACTGTGCAATGACAGAGCTCTACCCTCGAGAAGGATGTGCGGTACAAATGATCAATGAACAGTGAATTAACATCGAGCAGTTGGGCCTCCAACGTGGTGAATCAATAGCACAGAATCGGTAGTGGGAGAAAATTGCTGAGGAAGCATGTTGTCATGCCCTTAAGCTTGAGATTGCAGCAAATTTACCTGTAGGCATATGGATCCACAAGTTGGCCAGTGGGTTTTATGAAGGGAAGGAGGAAGCAACAAGGATCCAGTTGGACCTCAGCTTGCAGATTATAGAACTGAGACTTAAGGCGCAACCCTCTACGCCACTAGAGGTTAGAGCACAATAGCAATGCACCATCCAATATGGGCAGGAAGCAATAGCATGTGCCATACAGAAGTGCATCGACCTTTTAGATCAGTCACTTATCATGGTCACTTCACTACAGGAAGACCCAACATTGTAGCCGTTAGAGATCGAAGCATAGGAATTGCAGCAGGCCTATGATAATGTCTGAGGGACCACATAGATGGTTGCCATATCTCAGTGATTGGCCAAGATGAGGGAGGCCTAGGCTCTCAAGGCACAAGTCGATGCCACTTGCCAGAAAGAAGCAGTGCTTAAAGAACACATCCAGCCTTGGCTTGATGAGGCATTTGCAATCACCACCAACATCGAGGGAAATCTAGCACACATGTAGGATGTATACAAACCGATGAGTGAAACTGATAATGACACATCGGAGCCTCGCACACAACGGGTACATCGGATGGCGGAAGAATTTGTTGCAGACCTAAGAAAAGTGCAAAAGTTGCTAGATGACCTGTGTGCAAAGATTAACACACCAGTGCAGTGACTTGAGACGAGTCACAATGATTGTGTTAGGGGCGTGTTGGGTAGCGGATGCCCCGCGTAATGGTTTTTTGGCTTAATGCCAACAATTTTGCGTAAAAGTATGCGAAAGCTTCCACGAAGTGTGTGGAGCGTGAATTGTAATGAGTCAAGTCAAAGGGTTATCCGCCCGAGAAAAATGTAAGATAATAGAAAGCGAGTCGGCCTGCCCATGGTCCACAGACCATGGGAATGTATAACTAGAGCATGGATTTAGGTTTAGAAGGCATCCTTTTGGTAATTCTTGATTAGATCAGAAGTGTGTGAGTTGATCACTCTGAGTTTGTAAGTCTGTGTCATGGTTGGTAGTAGTTAGAGTAGGCTCTGCAGCTATATGCACAGAGGCCTAAAAGAGTTCGCAGCTATATTTGCGACCCTTATAGCTGAGTGCATAGGGTGGAACTTATTGTACTGGACAAAAGATTTCTAAAGATAAGTGTTTTTGAATTATTGTGCACTAGGTCGTAGATCTATATGTTTATGCTTTTGTCTGAGTTTATGTATATCTATAAGATTTATGGCTGTGCACGCTGGTTATAACTATTGAATGCTTGATTAAAGACCTTAAGAATTAGATTTGATCTATAATAAACACATTAATAATAAGAATATAAGAAGTGCCTCGTCGCCAAGCTACGTGAAGGCCAGACAACTCTACAGAGTAGTGCGAGTGCTCAGATCGGTTCATGACCCTTCCAGTCCTCATCAAGACATCCCTAGGGTGTAGAAACCTGGTTCCAGCGCCCTCCCATACTACCTTGGGTGATACTTCAGTCCACGCTTACGAATTGTTGCCGATAGGGCCGGTAGTGCGGGATTTGTTTGGCTAAAATAGTTCTGAACCTGGGTCAAGTCCCATCAAGCCAACACAATGTTTTCTAGAAGAAGAAAGGTTGAAATCCAAGGATGACATTGAACCCAATAATAAAAATTCTCAAGAATTTGTTGCCAGATTGATGAAGAAGTTTGGAATATTTGGAAAATTTAAACCACATAACAAGAACAACAACAAGAAATGTCCACATGGAAACCACATGTATAAAGTGCAATTCTTTAGTTGCAATGAGTTTGGACATTATAAAAGGGATTTTCCCAAGGATCCTAAGAACAAGAAAAACAATAACAGGAATGAGAGAAGTGAAGCACATAATGCAGAATACGAAGAAGTCGAAAAGAAACCTAAGGTTGAAGACAACAAATATATTTACTATTGAAGAAATTGGAAAATACGTTTGCAAGAAGTTTGTTCCCATTACAATTACAATTAGAATAAAAGTTACAATTACATTTGTGTGGAAGATCCTTGGGATTGACAACTTATAGAGTCATTGAAGAAGCATTGGAATAAATCTAGTCTACATTTAAGGAACATTAAGTTGCATCTTATCATTAAGAGTTCAAAGTAATCATCACATCATCTAGCAAGCAAGAATAAAAGAGTTTGGATTGTCTACACATTATTCTATAATCACCAGAGTAGTAAATTTCATCATCGAGGTTTAGAAGTAGTCATTTAAGAAATGAATACAAGATCTATAATAGAAGTAGTACGATAGTAGATTCAAGTTCATTATGCATCATTATAGAAGTCTCTCCAGCATGGTATTTTCTTTTTATCACCATCCTAGTGATACTAACAGAATTTAGGATTTGAATAAAGGAATCAAAGGGGCATAACATAAGTCTATTCTATAAGAATATGAAATTTATCAATATGCATTGAAGAAAATCAAGAAGAAGCATGGAAGCATCAATGATGTTACTCTTATCACAAAGGAGGAATCTCATCATCCTACATTTCATGGAAATCATCTTCAAATAAATTTAAAGAAGCGGTTTTCGTCAATGTAGACAATTAATATGCAACTTGGAAGGAATAAGTACACTTACTGTGAAGGAGGTTTTCTTAAACATCTTGAAATCAATTATCTCAAGAAGGACTTATACCTTCAGAAGAAGTTAAAGGAAGAACACAATGCATATTGATCAGAAATATACTTGAGCAAAAAGTTAATAGCAAAGGCACAATATGTCTTTGTCAGAAAATTGAAGGGAAAGTCAAGACTCTTCTAGATGTTTGTTTTTCATATCACATCAGAACGAATTATTAGAATAAATTATGTTGAAACTACTATTATTTGTTATTCAATGTGAAGCTAAGTAATGTAAATAAATTAATGGTTGACCTCAGAGAGAGCCAACAACAAAGATTGACATGAAGAATCCTACAACTTGACTCAAGAATATATATGAAGTATTTTTGGAAAGTTTGATAATAAGAAAGGAAATATATAATTTTGGGACATGGTATGGGTATGGCTTTGAGGGATAATATATTGTAGAAGTGTGCACACTATAAAGGAAGAAAAAGAGGTAGGTTATCAATACAAGAAGTCATGAGATAATTTGTTGATCACTTGACGATATGTTGGATTCAATATTGATCAAGAAAAAGTTCACCCACCTCAATCTCTAAAGAGGGAGCTATAATTGGTTCAATGTTGGAATAAAATGATTGGTTTGATAGGTACAATTACTGATAGAGATACTACTAATGATTAGGAGGATGTAAGAGTGTGAAGAAAAATTCTATATGGAGAAAAAATATGTTAATACTTGTGCGATTAGTTGTGAAGAAGTTTGACCCCATAAGATGTTTGATGAACTACTATATGACATTATGAAGCTACATCAAGATTAATAGAGAACCAAGAAATTGGTAGCTCATTATGATGTAATGCAAATAGGAGCTGAGAAGCTACAACAGATCTCCACAAAAGAACAAATAATCGTTACATTGCTGAGTATTTTTTACAAGCTTAGGTTTGTGGTTATTTGTCATTGTTCAAGAGGGAGTGAGGATGAACATTGTATTCTCCATGTGTCATGCACTATGGTCAGAAATAACAACCATAAGCCTAATGAAGGATATGGTAAGGTAAATGGCGGATTGGATGAGTATTTGGGACTGATATTCTTTGAGGATTTGTATCCAAGATAAGAACAGTATCGAGGACCAATATTCTTTGAGAATGTGTATCCGAGACAAGAATATTCCTATGAGGACATACTTCGTGAACGTAGGAATGGGGTATGTGCTTAGAGAGGTGGTGGTTTCCAAATTTATGCCTCCCAACATTGTACTATGATCTAGTGGAGACATAGATCTTGTTAGTCAAGACCATGCTATATTTTATAATGTTGGTTTTGTTGATACTTATCAATCTGAATAGCCTCTTATGAGAATATTTCAACTTTAGAGTATATTTTTGTGTCATTACAAACTATACCTCCCTAGTTAAGAGGGAGCGTTGGAAATGTAACTAGTGTCAGTTTTCATAATGTAATTCAAATTTACTATTGATATATTTATTATATTCATTGTTATTATTTTACTTTTAGTGAAAACATGTTCTTCATGCTTATAGGGTCAATTGAGTCAAAAAGAAATTTTATTATGAGTTAAAGAAATGTGGAATTTGCTTGTATCTTTAAACTGCAGATTGTGATATGTTAAACAATTGACTTGAATCTACTCTACTCATCAAACGAAAACAATAAATGATTGATGAAATCACGAAGCATAAAAGAAAAAGAATTCAATCACACATAACACAATAATTTTCTGGTGAAATCCACAATTGAAAATCCCTGCTATTTAGTATTTCATTAATCAGAAGATATAAGAAGAAAATACAATGCTTGTGCAACCTGAACAATCCCTTCACAAGTACAATCTATATCCTTGCTTCATAAATCAGCTCAAGCCAATACTTAGACAAATTTTATTCCTACCAAACTCTTACTTCCTTGCTTTGCTTCCTTGGGAGTTAGCCCATATTTAATTGGGAAATTCGTCAGTCATAACTGTGCAATCCATCCATAGGTCTTCCTCTGATTGCGTGCACCATCAGTTTGATTCAGATTATTTTAAAACTGATAGTACATTGTCCCTGAACTCTAATCTCAACTAGGTCTTTCTCATAACTGACATGCATGAGTTATTTATGAGTGAATTATAAGTTAGCTGATTGATTAGTACATGTGAATTAAATCCAATTTAATTCACTTAACCATTCACTAGTTCCTCCATTAGTTAGAACTAGTTTAACTGAATTTAACTCAGTCAAACATAACAAAATAATTACAACTCAATAATAACTCAACCCGGGCCCCTAAAATTTGGGGATCACTCTACATGACTCTATAAAGACTCCCAACTAAAATTTGTTGAGCCAACTAAGTCAACTTAACTTAGTTAACTGTTACAAGTTTCTATGAGAATTAGAATTAGAATTTAATTCCTAATTTAATTTAAGGATAGATTAAATTAGGATTTTTCGTGTTGCATTTTTCAACAAGAAATGTAATTGAGTCAAATTCCCATTTGGACTTCTTGTAAGAAAAATAAAAATATTTTATCCTGAGGAAAAAGTGTCAAAATATCATCCACAAACCAAGTCAACCCTCCTTAGAAAAGTTAATCTAAAGAGACAATTATTCAACCTCCTAGACATGCATAAATACAAGGAAGTTTGAACTCATTCACTGACTCATTCAACACATCAATTTATGTGCAAGAACAAGAATAAAATCAGTGAAAGTCAAAGGTGAGAGAAAGTGAAAACAAAGGAGTTAGAAAATATTGTTTTCTACCCTTTTTTATGCTCACGCGTGCAAACATTCATCAATTTCTAAGTTTACTAGAGGGTCGAAATCCAGCCATCATTGCAGGACCAAAATTTTTAGAGGTTTGGCTAGATTTCAAAGAGGTTTTACTAGTGTTACTTGAAGGAGGGTTGACTTGGGTTCTTTGTCGTAGTATTAATCTTGGTCCTCTGTCTTAGATATCTCACTTTGATCTATTTCTAGAAGAAAACGATTTGTGGGGTTTTCCCTGGCTTGGAGCTTAATTTTTTTTCCTTTGTCTCTTTATGATCTTCATGTTTTGAACATTTTTGGTAATTTCTTGATGAAGAGAATATAAATTTAATAAGAAGCTAACAAACATTCACAAGTAATTATCAAGTTAAGAGAAATCAATCGTAATCTACTAACATCTTGGTTTATCAACAAAAGGTCTCTTCATGCATAGGAATTCACAAAGTGATTCAAATTCATTCACCTTTGGAGCTATTTTTTATCGAGGTGCAAGAAATAAGGCCATGGACCAACATTTGTCGAGAGAAGAAAATTAGTATTATGCTACCCAAATTTTCTTAAGAGTGTTCCAACTCTCAATCTATTTCATACACTGACACTACAACTTGGCAAGATTTTCAACATTAAAGGAGCGTGTGAACCTTTTTTCAACAGAGAGAAGAAACATAGGGGAAAACAAACACCTTCCTCAAGGGAGTTGAAGAATGATAATTTTTCTCAATCCCATTTTGTGTCTCCTTTGAAGGCCAAGAAATTCTTGCTCCGTTGTTAATAAAAAATGATTTTTCTCCTTGTTTTGATTTTGTGTGCTCTTTTATATTTGAATGTTGATTCATCCACTTTCAATTATAAAGTTTATATTTTTGTGTCTTTTATAACCATCTATGTTTCTTTTTTTAATTCATATATATCTACCAAAAGTGGGATTTAAATCAACCACTTGAAAATTACTGCCAAATAATGCATATCTATATCGAAGCAAACAAGATTTGACAAACAAAAAATAAAAAATAAAAAATTACATGCCTAAACATTAAACTGTAATTTTATAATGTGAAAATAGAACCAAGAGAAGTGTGGAGATATTCATGACCAATAAAAATCTTGCTAGGAGTTTAAGTAGAGGGGGAAGGGATCTTAGAGTGTATTTATTTATGATGGAGCATGAACTCATCTAGTTGTAGTAATACCTCCTCCCTAGGTTCATATTTTTCCTATAATATTTTCCCTACCATGTCCTTGATTTGCTAATATGAATCCATAATATTCCATATCTTGCATCTCTAGCCATGGAATTCCGCAATTTAGGTACCCAATTTCCAATTCCTTTGTCAATATCCCAATAATATGTTGCAACCCTATCCAATGAAATTTCCTTTTCCATTGTCAAAATATTCTCATATGTCCATGAGGAGAATTATTTCCAATAGACATTGGTAACTTCTTAAGTAGCCTCCTAAAACCAAAAACTATAAGGGGATCTGTAATTATGTTATTACGTACAACCTATCCTCCCACATGTAATAATAACATAGAATAGACTAAGAGGAATAAGATTAGTGCAACAAATGAAATGCACAAGAGCCTAGTGTTGAATTTTGTAGCTATGATCAATCTTCATAATTAAATGTTTTAGCCCTTCAAATATATATAAGACATGTTATTCATTTCATCTTTAAAAGAGAGGGAATTTTAAATTTCTAAATTTTAATTTTTCGCTCCAAAAATATCATGTCGGCCCTCCTAAAGATCAAGTCATTCTGCCCTTATAAACACACCTCTTTGGGTTCATCCATTCACTATATATACTCATTAGACTTCGTCAATTTAGAGGAAACTCAAATCACTTCTATTCAAGTGAAGGAGAAGAGAGATAAGGGTAGATCAAAGTGAAAGATAAATTTGAGTTTCTAGGCAGAAAAAATCTGGGTAGACCATCTCTAGGTAGGCCAAAATTCCTTGAGGCAGTAACAGAGTAATTTCTGAGGTAGGAGGCCAAAATTTTAGGAGGTCGAGATTTCAGGACGTCACATTTGTTACTGGTTGACCGGGTTTGACTTGGTTATATATGACGTTAGTTTGAATTTTCCTTTTACTAGAAGTTCAGATTGTATCTCTTGTTGAATTAAGTGATTTATCTAAGAAAAATGTTGTTGGGGTTTCCCCCATGTAGGTTTTCCTAAGGTAAATATTTGTTTTTCTTGTTTTGATGTCTCTTTATGATCCTACTATCCTAAATTTTTTTACTATTGATTTCCTCTATATAATTTGTTAATTATGAAAACAAATATGAAAATGATTAAATCATTAGAAAACCTATGAAAAGTCAACATAGTATTAGAGCTATGGCAAAAGAATAACGTTAAAGAAGCCATGTTTTTTCAAGCCATTCCACTAGTGTTTTTTATATCAATAGCCCTTCTCATGGAATCATGTCTAAGACTAAATGCCATATATTAGAGCCAAATAACCTCAGCCATAGTCACGAATCAAATATATTCAACCCTAGTTGTAGGAGGGGTGAAAGGCCTCAAGTCAAAGGAAGAATTGAGGACTGCTTAAGCCCTGTTTTGTGGAAAAATTTGATGAAGGAAGCCACAGGCCTAGAAGAGGTCGAGAGTCTCTATTATATGACAAAAAGGAAGCCTAATCTTATGAAGTCTAGATAAAATATGATCTCATGAAGAAACCACAATGCAGGAACAAGTTAGAAGCACCAGGTTTTAAGGTTCTCAATCCATTTGTTAAAATCTCAAAGTGACTCAATTAGTCTGGTCTAAAGTACCTCAGTGCCTTAATACACAAAAAAATTATCAAATATTTCCTTTGTTATAGTTTATTTTCAAAAAGGTATAAAAAGATAATATTCACTAATTTTGTTGAAGTCAAAATTGTATTGCTAAATTTGGTGGGTTAGGAAAAACCTCATACCAAGTCACATAATCATGTTAAAGAAAGACTGCTTCATTCTAAGAAACATTCTTGTTAGAAAAATCCAAAACTATGATTAGAAGTCAAGAAATTAATATGCAATCAAAATCGCAATACAATATAGGGATGTTTGCATGCTCATTCTAGAATATACTCTTTTTTCATATCAATGAAATGAGGATTGGGATCACTGTTCTTCAGTTAATAGAGTATGTTCGAGTACTCTTACATAATAGCTGAAGAGGAAATTACCTTATTGATAAACTTGTCACATATGTGAAGACATGAAAACTTGATGGAACATTCTCTTCCACTTATGGTTTTAGCTACTCATTTATGTTACATATGGATTTGAAAAATTGTCCCTGACATATTTTATAATATTATGTCTTTAATAAGCATGTTGCATACTGTTGTCTAGAAATATGTTGGAAGGTGACTGCCTCATAAACCAATATGGTTAGTTGAAGTTTCTAGATTTGTGGCTAATTCATAGTTCAATGAAATAAGGTGTGAAGGAAGTTGTCTCTCAAAATGTATTATGGGTAACTGCATGAATGTCACTAATAAGTTGATTAATAGTATTGGCATAGATTGCTTGCATACTACTCTATAGATTAAATTTCAGAGATGATGTCCATGAGATCTAAGGCAAAAATGGTTCTGAAGGATAAAAGTTCAGTGGTTGAGGTCATGTATATTATGTTCTATAGAGGCATAAATATTATATCTATGTTTAATGTGTTGATTGTAGAAGGATATAAATTATATTAGATATGACTATAATTAAAGGTAGGGTTTCACTTTATGAATGTTGTGAAAAGGATTGGAGTTGAATTTACAGGGCATTGAGAAAGCTTGTATGACCAAATTATGAGTATGAAGAGATATCTATATGTTTCCACAAGAGTGTTGAGTAGGTATTGATGTATGATTAAAAAAATATTTTTTTGTATCTTGTTTGATAATCTATGTATTGAGAAATTTTTATTTTTGTTGCATTGAGAGGAGAAATGCTCTCATATTATTACCCAAAGCTCTGTGTTGTCATAGATAACCTCTCGACCAAGTGTGCTCCATACAACTACGTTGAGATCATTTAGCTTCCTAAAGTATGATATGATGGATTCAAGGGTTTTGTATAAAACCTTGTAGAATATTTCTTTTGGTTGAACTGTAGGAAGCAATGTGTTTTTCTGAAGTTGCAGAACCTTGTACTACTGTGAAAATATTTTTGTATAACTTAGTAAAGGCTCTTGTTAGGTATGCCTTGCATTATAACTACATTTGTTGAGATATGTTAATGATGCTAGGGTGTCACTGTTTGACCATTTCTATTGCTGAACTTGAGATGTTATCAATAAAAGTGCTCCAAAAATAGAGGGAGATGAGAAGAGAACTTGTGCTATGAACCACTCTTGGGGGACCAGATAGTCCTAGGGTTTGTAAAACCTAGATAAATCTTGAAGGATATGATTAAAAAATCCCTAGGATTTGTGGAAAAAACCATAGAGATAGTCCTAGATCAATGTTTTTGATGAGAGAAGAAACCCTAGCTCATGAAAGGAAAACAAAATGATGCTAAGGAGGATGGGAAAGATGAGTTTCCATATGGATTTAATTTCTTCAAGAAAGAAAGGATCAAGAGGGAGTTCTCATTTCCCTACAATCCTTAAAGATAAGTAAATTATATCTTTCGTCCTTGATTATTACTATTTTATTTGTAGTCAAGCTTTTGCCTTTGTAACTTTTGATTGGTTATAATCTTACTTCTATGATTTCATGTTGACGATTTCAAGTACATTATGAAGGCTTCGAATACTTTAATAGTATGTGGAACCATCCGGAAGAGCGAAGAAATTTTTATGGAAATAGGAATCTCTTAGCAAGCGTAATTTCATTCAACATGGAGAAGTGGTACCATGCTAAATGACCAAAGGAGCTTCCAATTCAAAGGGAGTAGACTGTGAGACCAACAAGTCTAAAAGAAATATGCATATGCAAATTATGCTAAGACTTGAAGGGAATTTAGTGGTGACTTCCAAAGGGATATACACAAAAATGGCAACATAGAGAAATAGAAAGCAAGATTCATGAAAATTCTTGTAGTAAGAGGGAGAAGACTATGTTGAGACATTCTCTGCAAATTTCCAAGTGCACTTCTATTAAAATTATTATCTCTATGATTTCTATTGACGGTTACACCAGATGAATTTAAATATCGAAGAAGTGTACATAGTGCTACTTCAAGTTTCTGAGGTACATGAAGGAGTCTTCTGCTTGCAAATAGAAGAAATATTTATGTAGGCACCTAAGACTTGGTATTCATGGATTAATGGATAAAGGTTGATTTTGTTATCATATGAATTGTCACTAACGGGAGTAGAAGGACCCACATGATAGATGGAGAAGGTATGTCTTGGTTCAAATTTAGAAGGAGTTGAACTCTACGTTATATATGAAGGATCTTGGCTTGATGCACTATTGTTAGAGACAAGAAGTATGGAAGAAGTCTGGTGAAATCCTCTTTGGTCAAGGAAAGTATATTATCAATATCCTTAAGATTTTTGGAATGATGGAATGTAAATCTATGGTAACTCCCATGGTGACTAATATAAGGAGGTTGAAAGAGTCTGTGTTATATTTGGTAGATCCATCCATGTACTGATAGTTTATTGGCTCCTTGAAGTATTTGGTTAATATCAAGCTGGACATTTTCTTTGTAGTGAATAGTTTGAGCTAGTTCTAGGTGGAACGAATACACGAACACTAGATTTCAACAAATATACATGGCACATTTAATTATGGTTTGAGATACATCTCAAATAGTGATATAAAACTATTGGTATATACAAAGCCTAATTGGGCAAGGAGTGCAGAAAATAGGAAGATTACATTAGGAGGTTTCTTGGTTTTGGGCTTTGTTATGATTCCTTGGATGAGAAGGAAGCATACATTTTCCACATTCAGAACAAGAGTATATGGCCACATTATAGTCAATTTTGAAGTAGTATGGCTTTGAAAGTTTCTTGCAGGACTACTTGATTAGGTGCAGGTGACAACCATGATGATAGGTCAAAGCAAATTAAGATATAATACTAAGACATGGTATAGAAGGGAGCAACATGGCTCTAGTAATTTTCTACAACAGGATATTGAAAAATCCTATGTCCTAGAATGAAGTTTATATACTTTGAGGATAATCTTAGAGTAAAATGGATAGCATAAGGGATATTCATTCTCCCTAGGTTAAGTATGTTAACTAGGATAATGGAGAATGGTCCAACATAGTAGAGTCATTCTACCTAGGTCAATTATGTTTACCAAGATTAGGAAGAATGGTCTTAGAGTCCCAAGATTACTCAACCATAAAATTGAGTGGTTTCCTTTCAACATCAGTCTCAGGATTAATCTTCAGATAGGTTGAGTGATCCCATTTATCATCATTTCCTAGAATTACTCATGTAGAGTGAGTCCTTTCAAATTGTGATAAGGATTACTCAAAGGGATTGAGTGTGTCCCTAGGGTTTCACCATGGGTCAAAGATGTTGACTAGGATGATGGTGAATTAGGAATAGTCTGTATACCATGGGCTAGAGGCGCTGACTAGAATTATGTTGAATAATTGATGCTAATGATCCTCAATGGGTTAGAGGTACGAACAAAATTAAGGTGATGATGTAACATGGGTCAAAAGTACCGACCATAATTATGGATTTTATCCATAAAAATACATCTTCATTAGATTAGAGGAGAACAATATGTCTTTTGTTGAAATACAACTCTTTCTCTAGCCTATTTTATGACTATAACACACCCTTTTCACTCAAAAAATGCATTATCAAAAGCTTACCTGACCACAAGTGTAAAAGCTCAATTTAATTCATGGTGAAACCTTTGTTAACATAAAGAAACTCTTATACAGTGGAAAGTGATCCCTTCAAACTCATCTATAGAATTCTACTAAACAAATAAAGCACTTAAAAGTGGATAAAAGCATTAAAGCATGAGGAAACTTAACCCATTCCACATATTGTTCCCCAATTGCACTAAGGAGACATTAAGAGTCTTCATCATCTTAATTTTTCCTATAAATTGAGAGCTTTGTCATTGAGAAAGAGATCAAAACTATATATATTGTTATGTTCTTGAGATCTTCTTTGAGAGAGCGAGATTTTGGAGCTAGGAGCTAGAGGAGGTCGTGCTACAACTTCATTTGGTTGTAATCTTCCTCCTATTCATTAATAGATAGATTTACTATCTTTTCTTCCAAACTATTATTCAATGCTCATGTATTTTATGTTTCATAAATGATTTTTTTGGATGTTGGTCTCATGATGATGTATTCAATAATATGTAGTTATTTATTTAGTAGTTTTTCATTGACAATATTATTATGATGTGAAGGTTGGTTTTTCTTCGTTTTCTGTGCAGGATTAGCCTTTGGAGTTAGATGGGAGTAATTCTCAACTGCACCGATCACTCCAACTCATCTACATAAGATGACAACCAAGTTCTTTCTTTCCATTTCTTTGTCAATATTAGTTTACTTTTTACATTGCTAAATGGGTTAGAGATTCAAGTAGTAGATCCCTTGACCTGTCTCGCTCAAGTTTTTAGGAAAAACTGAGAGTGTTGTTGTTTTCCCAACCAATATAATTCTAGACTCCACTGGGGAGCATATTACTTCCCAATTTTGTTTTTGTCTCCTAGATTCTATATCTTTAGTCTTGTTAGTTGTTGATTTATTGTCATTTATGTGCTTGGCACTTAAATTGATTTGAGTTCTTGGTTTTTTGGCTTGGACTATGTTGTTATGTGCAAAACCTCTATAACACACCCTAGGTGTGGAAATCAATGTGTTATAACATTAGTGTGTTATGGAACACTTTGTCTGTTAGTTATCGTACATTGCCTATGCCTAATGCTCTGTTTGTTTTAGGAACATGAGTAACTGCTTTGAAGCTTTGTGCTTCACATTTTATGTGGATTTAATTGTTAGTTAGTCCTAAAGTCTTTTGTGTCCTAAACTATCACTGATTTTATTGCATTTATCATTTTCTTTTAAAGATTAGCTTAGTTTACATCATTAAACAAAAAAGAAAAAAACAGCTTTATGGTTCTTTTGCTTGATTGTTTAGTTTGTTATTGTGCACATAAATTGAGTATGATTGTCTTAATTTTTCAAATAAATTTGAATTTGCAATGTGTTTTTTTAGTTTGGGAAATGAATGGTGCCGCTCTCTCCCCATAGAATTATTTTTCATCAAATGAAAATATTAAAGTGCATGATCTGCATGGTTTGATTGAGAGTCTCATGATTTCATATGTAAAAACCCCTTCTGAAGAAATTAAATAAGTACCTTAAAATAAACCATGTAATAAAAATGAACAACAACTATTTTCACAAGAAAAACACACAATAATTTATGCTAGGTTCTTAGGTTAGGTTGTGCAAGTCAACTCCCTAAGGTTGCAAAACCAAACTAGAGTAATTAATGAGGGAAAATCGTAATTCACCCTCATTGGCTAAGACCACTCCTCTCATACAAGAGTTAAGTAAGGGGTGACATCGAAGTGTATGAGAAGGTATATTGCCTTCAAGTGCACTTTGGTGGACATTCTATGTACCATAGATTCCTTCACGAATTTTGTAGCAGAATAGGGGACTCAAATATCCTACCCACATAGGGTGTTGCTCATGACCACAACCCTCTTTGTAGTGATAATGGTTTGTAGGTAAAGAGCAGTGGCCAAAATGTTAGGGAAGCATACACAAGGTAACTGGGGTGGGCTGCCCTAATACCTAAAGATAAATGAACCTACTCTGTATTTGGTTTGTGGAGAGGGTACTCATTTTCATGGGAGTTCTTGGTCCCCTTCACACTGAGGTTCAAGTGAAGATCAGGATTAACCATAACTGTCTTTATCAAAAATGACTTCTTCATATAGTCATTTGATACTAGATTCCATCACTAGCTAGTTGTGACTTGGAAAATGTATGACTACTTTATGATCTCTTAGAGTTGTTCTTTTGCTATTTTAGGAGTGTGTTTTTTATTACGAAAACTATATATATATTCCATTTAATAATAAATTTATGAAACATATATCATTCAAGATGGATACTAAGGGATCTCATTGTTAGTCGAGACTCCTATAAGGCCTTCCTCCACTGACCTTGGATGAGTTTGTGAGTGAACCAGTTTCCCTCTCTACTCAAAGGAGTCAGTCTGTAGCTTTAGACACTACATCACACCATACTAATCCAGAGTCTTTTCTATAGGAGGACCCTTTTACATAAGGTTTTGTACTTCCTTATAACCCTACCATAAGTGACCCTTTTGGGCCCATATTGGTTTAGGTCACTCCTTCTATTGTGTCTCAGTCAATTTCCCATCTAAACACTCCATGGACTACTAGTGATTCATGGTATTTTGTGGACACCTTTGTTCAACTACCACCCAACCCACCTACATCAAGTTCCACATATGTTGTTGGTTATCCCACTATTCATCTTATGCCTAATCCATGAAGGCCACCTACACCCACTTTGGGTGGTGCTAAACAATTTCTTACCTCCACCACCCTAACTCCTTTCATGTCAACTCCTAGACCTCTGACCCTAAAACCCATTGAGTATTATCAGTTTGAGAACATTCAACAATCCTTTTCGTTGGAATCCTATGCTTAGTTTAGCTCCCCCTTCTATTACAGAGTGGGGGAAATGTTTTTAGAACATATATTCCTACTAGGGGAAACTATACACCCATGAAACATATGGTACAAAAATGTCCTTCTTTGATTGATACCTTTCCTACCAGTGGTTATGTTGTCAACAATGGTCCTGTACCTAATCTTTCTTATGTGGTGAGTGGTGTTCCATTTCGTGGACCTGTTGTATCTCCTTGGGGCCTCCCAAGTCAACCATCAATACCTATTTGGGGTAACTTCTATATTGGGGAAACCAGTTCACTTGTAGCTTTCCTCAATATGGGGGCATTCCTTATGGCCTGTCACTCGACATGATCCCACCAACACCTCAAGGAATCCATTATCCTTCACAACCTATGTACCTTTCTAGAAACCCATTGTTAGGAGGACCTCCTAGTCCCTTTGGTCACTTTTCTCTTCCCTGGTCTAAATTGACAACACCTACTCCATTGTAATTCTTTCCTAGTCTTGATATACTATATTTGTACAAGTTTACTAATGATCGCTTAAACTATAATCTAGTTTGGCCCCCAATCCTACATAAAATTCCTGTGGACTTTCCTATGATCAAGGAAAAGTAGAGAGATGAGTTGGCTACACAAATTACTACTTACCACCTTTGGCATGCTTCTAATTCAATGATTGAGAATAGTATCCAACTTAGACTCTTCCCACATACCTTGACTAATAAAGTAGTCAAGTGGTATATTGAACTACCATATGCTTCTATCAATAACTTTAAATCCTTGCTATGGAATTCTTAAAGAACTTCTAGATACCAATCTATTATGAATCCTGAATGGAACTCTTGGAAAATTTGTGCCAGAACACTTCCACCCACATCTACAAACACATCCATGAATGGAGATGAAGGCAGAGGTTAGTAAAGGTCTCCATTCTAGATTTCCTATTATCCAATTGGTTTTGTAAGTCCCCCCTACCTCGTATTTGGAAGGAAGTTGCCATGTTCGAAATTGTTACTAAAGAGTAGGACTTTTGTCATGCCCAACAATTAGATCTCATTTATTATTAGTCAGGAACACTTCATAACCTTATCTCTAATGCTTCTCATACTTCAAATACTCTTCTGATGAAGCAACTTGGTGCTCACACTGATAGCATCATCGGTGCTACCTCAAAGACCGCTGCCACATAGTTGAGTGGGAAAACTGCCCATTTATCTATTACTGCTACGCTCACCTCAACTACACCGGATCACATTATTAATCCTCCATCCACTACAGTTAGCTGCATGTAGTCTATATAACAATCCAAAATAGATAAAAATAAGAACAAGAACAAGAGCTCTCCTTCTTAGCAACCAACATCTACTCGGAACACTTAATCGCAAGAAACTGATACTATTAAATCTGACAAAGGGAAACATAAAACTATGAATTTTCCTTGCAAATTATGTTCTAAGGACCATTTAACTTATAAATCTCGTCTTCTATAAGAGTGAACTAATTTCCTTGTAGAAAAGGACACTTCTCGGACTACTGTTGTCCTCAACAAACCTTTCCGTTCCCATCAACAACAACAACAACAACATCTAGTTGTGGAACCACCTTGATCCCTAGAAGGGTGCAATGGTAATTCTTATCCCCCTCCTCCTAGAGAAGGATAATTTATCAACTATACTTTTCAAATAGTTCACTTAAAAATGTGAGCCAAAAAATATGGTAACCTTATCTTAGACACTTTGGATAACATGTTGATCTCTGCTCTACCTTTGAATAATGATATCCATATTAAGAGTCATGTTTCTGACCCTATTATTCGTACCCCTAAAAGGGCACTTTGTCAAGCTACACACAACCTTGCTGCCCACGCTGCCAAAAAATATAGTATTGTAGAAGATCTTGTGCAAGCATCTTCTGCTATGTCCACCCTTGAAGTATTACAAACTTGTCCAATATGACATAAAGCCTTACTCTTGGTTATAGGTGGGGTCTACCCCTACGATCCAAATCTACTTGTCTTTGACATGGAAAAAGTACCCCTCACCTCTCACACCAACTTGCATTTCAAGTGCCCATCCAAGTGAGAGGAAAAGCTATTAATTGTACAATTATCAATGAAGGTGCATCCACCTATGTAATGGATGATACTTGTTGTCTCACCTTTGCTTCACCCACACTTACTATGCCATCCAATTCAGTTAAAGATTTTGATGGCCATACCTTCATCCCTAAGGGATACATTTCTACTTCCCCCATCACTCTTGGGGGGGAGAATATGACGGTTGATATTGAATTTATTAATTACTCACTTGATTACAACCTTTTATTTGGGAAAAATTGGACTTATGCCATGAAATCCATTCTCTGATTGGTTTTCTGACTCATCTTTTTTCCTCATCAAGGAAAGATCATGATTTTGGACCAACTATTTTTTTGCACCCCATAATTCCAACCACCAACTTCTAGCAACATTCCTTTAGTAGGTGGTACTCCTGAAACATATTTTTGTATTAGTACTAACATATTTAAGGGTTCTTCACTTCTAGGGTGTTTCCCTCTTGCCCCACCCTAGGTCCCTTTAACCATTTCTATGGTCTCTACTATACTTGTTGTATCTATGGATCCATGGATCATACCGACCTCTTCAACCATTAAACCCTTTTAGAGAATATATGCCGCTACCATTAGTGGAGATGGCTCATCACGCTACTAAATCTACATCTGAATATTATTCTTCCTTGGTTAGGGCCCATGGTCCCATGTATTCATCCATTGCAATGCCCTCTATTAATCTTCTTGACACTTTCTTGCCCTCTGACAAGGCTATTATGGAGATCATTTATCTAGTTGAACGACCTTGGGATGAGTCCCACCATCATGTCTGAGTATCTTTTCCATATGCATTGAACAAAAATGCTCTAGAAATCCTATCACCTAATCAACCTAAGATTGTCCCTTCCTCTTTGACAAATTTTCAAGAGTTATACTCAAAAGGAATCTTAGGCAACCCTTGAGGGGCATGAACCTTTCCACCCATATGGTTCAGTCATTTGGCTCTTACTCGGGTCCTTTCCAAAGGTCTCAATGAACTTATGATGGGAACCCACTTGTGGAGCCCTGAAATGGGCTATATCTGAAAAAGTATTGTGCCTACTATCCCACTAGCATGTTCTTTGTAAGTTTATGTACACAATTTAGTTTCTTTTGGTGTGTTGCTTTCCCTTTTTCTTGTTTTTATTTCTCTTTAGATCAAATCAAGTTTTTAGTACATAAAAAAATCCCAAAACTTGGATGTTTATACAAATTGGATACAAAACGAACTTGTGCCACATCTTTGTCATACTGAAACTTTTGTCTGTTTGTTGCATCTACCCAAAAAAATTACATAACTTTCAAAAGGTATTTTGTTTTAAATGATCATTTTTATGGCCTTTTTCTGACTTGTGAAACTAGAAAAACCTCGAGTTTACTTCTTTTAGCTTGTAAAACTCCCAAAAAGAAGAAAATATAATATTTTTATTGTCTTTTTCTCACTTAAACTAAAAAAAACCTCGATTTCACTTCCATGGGCTCGTAAAACTCTCATGAAAAGGTCGAACAATTATTTTTATATCTTTTCTCACTGTCTAGTCTGAAAAGGATTCCATGAGTTTTCCTCATTTGACTCGTCAAAATTTTTATGAAGAATATTGAGTTTACTCTTTTCTCCCTCGTACTCGTAAAAATGAGGTGAATGTCTATTAAGCATAGGTTTATCTGTTTATCAAAACTCAATGGACTAACTATGAAAAAGGAACTATGTTGGGTATACTATTTATCTTTGTCACACCTGGTCATCAACCATATAAAGATGTTTCCTAGAGTCTTCTTTATGCTCTTTTAATTTTCTCTAAATCTAAAAAGACTACCAATTTTACCCTTTCTTTCGTTAAACCTGAGAAAAATGGGAAACAAGTGGAAGAAAGAACAATATTACTATCTATATTAGTTGGCATTTTATGGCAGTAGTCTACTATCTATCCCTTGAAGATGGCACTTGTCCATCATATTCACCTTTTTTTACATTCTATTTTTACCCTACCACATTATGACTCTTGACCTGATACCCTCATGTCCTCACATCCTCGTATCCTTCTCTTCTTGGTGTTGTTGACTCTAATATTCTTAGTCTCATTGGTGTTGTGACTTCTACTATTCAAGAGATCATCTAATTTATTTTGACCTTGTCAACCATTTTATCATGTCTCCTTTTTCCCTGTGTCAGTTCATCATGTTTTTCTACATATGTCCAAAATCAATCACTTTACTAGTGTTTCAAGCTAATTAATGTGGGACTGGTTATTTCCCACCGTTAATAAATCTCTTCCTATCGAATTCAACAAATTATCTAGGAAGTGGGTTGATAAACATCACAATACCCTAGAGCTTGTAGTCCTCAATTATGGGTTTCCATGCATTCGATCAAGGGTTTTCATTATTGGCTCCCAATTGAGTGATTCTATGAGTGTTTGGCTTCAACTCATTCATTAACACTCGCTAGATTTTACTGAGCATCTTCGATACCATCATCCTTATTGGTGGAATTCCTCGCATTTGTTAACGATTTTCATCATTGATCGGTAATCAAAGGAATTTTCACATGTTTGACATCAACTTATTTATTCCCATGCATATAATTATACCATTTCAGTACAATGATGAAGACCTTAGGATGAGGCTTACATCACTTAGCCTTGTTTCCTCTCCCAATATGCATATGTTGTTTCTAGAGAAAAATTCTATCAGACTACTTACAATGTGACATAGATCCATGTTATACTCGCTAATGGATAAGATCTATCAATTTCTACCTAGATTCACAAGGTATTATAGTTCTTTAGTTTCTAGGCATGTGAATTCCTGAGACAGGAAATCATTTATATCTGACATATGTTTGTTGTTTGCAGACCTCCTTCCATTCAAACACTCTGATTACTTTCTCTCCTTGACTGTTTTATAAAGTATTTCAACCATCAACTTCTTCTCTGACCTCACACTTTTAGGGCCATATGTTATCCCCAACATTACCTCCTCATCAGCTTAGAGGACATTTATATGATTTCGGTTGAAATACACGTCTTTCTCTAGTCTATTTTAGTACTACAACACACCATTTTAACTCAATAAATGTGTTATCAAAATCTCACCCAGTCATGAGCAAAAGTAATCGAGCTAACTCATAGTGACACCTATATTTACAAAAGGAAAATTCATAAACGAGGGAAATTGATCACTTTGACCTCATCTATAGCTTTTTCCTAAAAAATAAAGCACTTAAAAGAGAATAAAAGCATTAAATCATGACAAAACATCATCCATTTGAGATATTTTCCCCAAATTTCACTTAAGAGAGATAGAGAGTCTTCATAGCCTCAATGTTTCCTATAAATTGACAACTTGGTAATTAAGAAAGAGATCAAAATTCTATATATTTTTATCTTGTCGAGATCTTCTTTGAGAGAGAGTGTTTTTGGAGCTATGATTTGAGGGAGGTCATGTTGCAACTTCATTTGGTTGTAATCTTCCTCCTATTCATTAATATATAGATCTATTGTCCTTTCTTATAGACTATTTCTCATTTCTTGTGTATTTTATGTTTGGTTAATGATTGCTTAGAAGTTGGTCTCATGATGATGTATTCGGTAATGTGTAGGTGTTCATTCACTAGCATTTTTGATTGCCAAGACTATTATGTTGTGAAGGTTGGTTTATTTTCATTTTGTGTTCAAGATTAGCCTTGGGAGTTACCTGGGAGTGATTCTTAGTTACATTGATCACCCCAACTAATATACAGGGGAAGACAGGTAGGTTCTTTATTTCCATTGCTTTGTTAATATCAGTTTACTTCTTAGATTATTGAATGGGTAAAACCTTAGAATAGTAGGTCCCTTGACCTTCCTATCTCGGGTTTCTGGGAAAACTTGAGAGGGTTATTATTTGTCCAACCAATAATTATTTCCTATAATAATGGTGAATAGTTGATGTTGTTGATTTACCATTGGTTAGAGTTGCTGACTATGATTATGGTAACTTGATGATGCTAATGAAATTATTTTATCCTTTTTTAGAGAAATTTGTCAACAAGATAACATCTGGATAGTCATTATGAATACCTCCCCAACTAAGAGTTAGTGTTGAATTTTGTAGCTATGGTTGGTCTTTATAATTAAATGTTTTATCCCTTCAAATATATATAAGGTTTCTTCTTCATGTCAGCCCTCCTAAAGATCATGTGAACCCTCCTAAAGACCAATTCAATCTACCCATATAAACACACCTCTTCGGGTTCATCCATTAACTATATATACTCATTAGGCTTCATTAATTTAGAGGAAATCCAAATCACTTTTGTTCAAGTTAAGGAGAAGAGAGATAAGGGAAGATCAAAGTGGAAAAGCAAGTTGATTTTTTGGGGAGAACTAATTTAGCTAGACTAGCTCTGAGTAGACTGAAATTCCCTTGAGGTAGCAATAAACATATTTTTGAGGTAGAAGGCTAAGATTTTAAGAGGCCAAATTTTTCTTTGGTTGAATAGGTTTGAACTAGGTATATTTGTGTCCAGCTTGAATTTATTTTTGACTCGAAGTGTAGATTCTATCTCTTTTTGAATTGAATGATTTCTCTAAGAAAAAGGTTGTTGGGTTTTCTCCCACGTGGGTTTTTTTATGGTAAACATTTGTGTTGCTTGTTTGGTTGTCTCTTTATGATCCTACTTTACTAAATAATTCTATTGTTGATGTCCTATATATAATTACATAATGATGAACAAAAATATGAAAAGGATTAAATCACTAGAAGTAATTATCAGTTTAGGAGACCCATGGAAAGTCAACACGAAGAACTGATGTGAATCAAGTCACCAAAACCAATTCTAGTAATGATAATAATGTAGAGGACAACATAATTGAAGGAAATCAAAATGTGGATAAAGTATCAAAAAATAGAGCATATTGGATGTAGTGTGAACTTTGCAAAGGAATAATACAAACCCAATTTTCATAAATCCTATTCCTATGAAATCTAATGAGGTTTGAGGACCTATAATTTTGCCATGGCATGGCGTCATTTTCTAAACACTGTAAATACACACAACAAGCTCACACAAAATATCGGTTGGATATATCAGACACAAGAATGTCACATGTATATCATGAATACTCATTATGGTGCGTAACTCTAATACTAAAACACCTAAACCTAACTTGTTTCAATCTGTCATATTGAAATCAAGAAAGGAGGGGGAAGATGTGTCCACTATATTTTCCTTTGTGTGCCCTTCTCACAAGGAATACCACATCCATTACACTCAATTTTGGCTATATTATTTCCCTAGTGAATTATTCTATAATTTATTTGGTTACCATTACTTGAGTCACATTTATTACCTTGGGTATTGAATATTGCGCTCAATTTTTTTTTTTTTAAAGAAATTCAATGGAAATCTCATTTTTGAGGTAAAATTTTGGCATGTATATTAAATTAAAATTCATTTGAAGAAATAATACAAAAATTGATTTCTTTTGTAGTTTAGAAAGGAATGCCCTAAATCTTGCCAAAGTTTCTTATCTTTTAAGTTCCCTTCAAGTTTTTAATACTAATTCCCTTATTTAGTATTATTGGGATATTGATGGAATCTATAAAAATCAAAATTACTTGGTTATCATTCTTTAAAATTCCCAATCTTCCTTCCTTTTCGATGTGGTACTACCTACAAGGTTATTTTTCTAGATAAACATTTTGTGAGGTCAAACACCCTTAATTTTTATGTTAACTTCAAGTATGTCATACCCATCCCCCTATTTACTACTTTTTGGATGATAGGATGCTCTAAAATAATCAAGATTACTTGGTCATCATTCTATAGCATTTTTAAGGTCTCCTCCTTGACCACCTAGTGCTACCCACATTTTTATTGTGCCTCATAAACAACCTATGAGGCAAAAGTTAACCACTAAAAATGATATAAAATATAATTCATGTGAAAATATAAAGAAACTATGGAAATAACAACACACATTGAAAAGTCCCCAAGGGTTAGCTCAGTTGGTCAAAAACCGTGCCTCACCATCGGGAGGTCACAGGGTCGAATCCACCCGAAGCCCTTGGGGTCAGGTCTTACAGTAGGCCGAGGGGCGATTTAGCCTAGATATCACCCAGATTTTTCTATGGATGTAGCGATCACTCACTGACCAGGGTGCTCATGAACCACATGCAAATAAAAAAAAAAAACAACACAATTGAAATTTAATTTGTTTCCAATTAAATTCAATTATTATCAAAATATAAAAAACATTTTGAAAGAATAACCACCATTTCTTATGTGCAATAAAGTCATGTCCAATAAACTAGTTGTTAAGGAGTGAGTTTCCACCTAGACATATGAATCAACATGGATTATATTCCTAAGCCAGACCATGATATAATTAGAAGGAAGAGATATCCTATGAGGTTCTGAAATAATTCAACCCCATCCATTATGCTCATGACAAGTCAATATGCTCACTATAAAGCTCTACAAGCCCTCTTTCAACAATCAAACTATCTATGATAGTTTCTTCAACTATCCCACACAACATAGCGAATATCCATTCCTCTTACAATCCCTAACTGTGCTGTTTTCTTTTAGTGCTCTTTAGTGTGTGAAAAAAGAGCATAGTTTATGGTTTACCTTTGGTAATAACATAGGATATAAAACACTTCTTCTTAAGATAGTCAATGAGTAGCAAAAATAAGGTTTCATTTATAAAGATATTCCTTCATCTCCTCTGGACTTTAAAGACATACTATTTGTCTCCAACCATCCTCTTTTCTTCCACTTGTTTAGTAGAAACCTTCCCAAAGTTCTATAGGATCTTAGCAACTACCATCACATTGGAAACTGTTGCTACAAATTTCATAATAACCATGAAAACTATGGAAAAAATCCCCATGAAATGGGAGCTTGTCGCCTCTCCATGACCATGAGTGGTTTCCTAATTCCAAGGGTAAAATTTGCATGCAAGAGACAATCAAAGACATTTTCTTGCATGAGACCCCTCTCTTTCCAATGATACGATAGAAATGAGAAGTGTACTTAGGATATGAAACAAGTCAAAGATTGACAAGACAACTTATAAGGAATCATGAGAAAAATAGTTCTAAAGGACAATGACAATGTTAAATCATCAAACATTCCCCTTTCTTCTTTTCCTCATGTTGAAACATGGCGCCCTTTTATTTTAGGAAAAATTTTTGGTGAATATTACATTTTTATACATTTTTTTATGGATAACTGTACGCATACATGAAAATATCGTAGATAATATACCCACCACATTGTAAATCTGGGCTATGGCTTTTATGCATTCACTAATTGTGCATTAACTTAGCTCTAGGCTAGGAATATTCATAATGCAATTTAAAAAAACTACATCATATAAATAATACATTATTTTTCTTTTTATCTATTTTTTTGTTGGGATAATTTGCTCCCATAATCAGCCCATTCCCATAAAATGTGAATCTAAGGCCCAATAGAATCACAAATTTTAAAAAAATTTAAATAATAATTTTTAAAATTTTATTTTATTTTTATTTTTTTTAATAAAAATTATAAATTTTTAAGGTGTTTTCAAGAAATTCAATTATTTAAAAATAAAACATTAAAAATCTAAAAAAATCTATTATCACATAATCAATAATTATATCAATAGTATAACTATTTTTATAAAAAACCAATTAAAAATAATTGTATGCGTACACAAAAACTTGAAATGTTAATGTAAATATTTAATAACATCAGTATGAATGTATAACTATAATGGAAGATTATGATATTTATAATACAATATTTTCTTCTAGTAAATTATTATATTTTTATGATTTATTATTAATAAGAAATTAAAACAATATATATTTTATTTTATAATATTAAATATTATCTTTACTTATAACTATTATATCTTTAAATATATCCTTTTTAATGATTGTTAAAATTTTCATATATAACATCTTGTATCAAGGTGAGGACAAAGGATAGTAGGAGGAGCCCTTATGCTTTTGTTACTAATGTTGTCACATGTTATGCTTTTCCCTTAAACTAGGAGATATAGGAAAGAGGAAACTTTTGGCCATAGATTCCTCTACTAGATGCAACTCCATATGGAATCTTTTGGTGATTTTTGAAAAATTATTCTAGGATATAGGAATAATAAATGGAAAAGGAATTGCTGGGTCCATAACCACATCAGAATTTATCTACTAAGTTTGATATGAAGATGAGTCTTTGTTAAATCTTCCACCAAAAGAATGCTCAGATCTCCTCACTAGGCTTAGTGTTCCATTCCCTTGGAATTAACCATTATCTCTATGTTTGATCAAAGTTAGAGGTATACCAATAATATTTAACTTTGTGAAGGCCTTGGGAAGTCTTGTGGAGGTGTGAATCCCTTAATTCATTCTAGTCTTGTAATTTTTGGAGTTGTTTTCATGAGTTAGTATAAAAGATGGCTGTTTGCCATCACAAATTTCCAAAAGTAGCGTTGTTATATCAAATGCATTATTTTTTGTTCTAGATTCCAAATAGAGGAGCATGCTTGGGAGACAAGAATTATTTTTCCCCATAGGTATTTTTCTCTTCATATTTTCTCATACATTTATGAAATTATTGACCTTCTTAGAGTCAATGCCAGAAAATATTGTCTCCAATAATTGTATTTAAGGTTGAAGAATCTATTAGTCCCAAACCTCCCTTTATTTTGGGTTTGTAGATCTTGTCCCGAGCTACAAGCACCCATTTTTTTTCCAAATTTTCTCCCCACAAGAAAGACAGATCCAGGCTCTTGGTTGTGTTAAGAATGGAGGTTGGTGCCATTATAGAAAAACACAAATATATGGGAAAACATGTAGAACTGACCTCGGGTGGAATAGTGTTCTTGCTAATTTTAGAGATAAGAACATTTATCTGGTTAACTGGGTTTTGAATTTTCTAATGAGATCCTCCCATAAATTGAGCTTAATGAAAACATACACAAGAAGTGCTACTGCTTATTTTGTTCGCAATTTGTTGATTTGGAACCAAGCATATTTGCAATATCTTTATGCACAATCAAAGGTGTACTAAAGAAAAAAAAATTGAGATTGAGAAAAGTGTTCTATAATTTGAGAAAATCCTTTGGCTTCTTGAATAGTCAGAATGCCCATACCCAAAGTATCGTCCACAAATTTTTGGTGTGATAGAGGAAGATAATCACCAAGTAAACACACTCCTTTGACTTTTCTTAGGCCTGACTGAGACCCTCCAACACTATCATAAAGAGAAGAGGTGATATTAGATCTCCTTTTCAAATACCACAAGAGGACAAAAAGGGTGTAATAGGATATCTATTTAGAAAAATATAGAAGAAGGTTGAAGAGATAAGGCTCCTAATCCAATAGATCCAATCAAGGTTGAAGCCAAAGGCATGATGAATGCTAAAAACATAGCTCCAATCGAGTTTATCAAATTCCTTAGAGAGATCAATTTTTAGAAGCATGTTAGGTTTTTTTAGAGGATTTTAAAGAGTGAATGTATTCAGTTTCAATCATTATACTATTCAAAATTTGACACTCCTTAATATAAATAGGTTTTTTGCTAAAATTAGTTAAGGTAGGATATGTTTGAGGTGATTGGTTATTATTTTGGTAATCACTTTGTAGATTAAATAACATAGATCAATCAGATGGATGTCACTAGGGTCCTCAACCTTTTCTTCCTTTGGAACTAAAGTGAATATGGTTGCATCAAGAGATTACAAATGGTTTTCAATATCCTTGACTCCTCCATTGCTTTCTAGATATTGTGATCAATTGCTTATCAAAAGGCATAAAAAAAGTTAGTAGTGAAATTGTCTAGTTCAAGAGCCTTTTTTTGGGTCATATATTTTACTACCTATTCCACTTCTTTGATAGACATATCTCATAAGAGAGCCTTTTTTTTTTTATCTTTGGTAACCAAAGGAAAAATGTGTTGAATTATTCTACGTATATCCATTGATCAGTTTGGCTTGGGGTTCAATTGTAGCACTTTATAATATTGAATCAACACATTAGCCATGCCCTCATGACCTTGAACCTTGACACTAGCCAAGTTTTTTAAGGAATAAATATGATTGTGGTGCTAATAACAATGTAAACTTTGAAACATGAACTACAAACTCAAAATGGAAACTCTGACTAAAAAACCCCAAAAAAACATTAAAAATAGTGCTAAAAATGAAAAGTGTGTATACGGGAACGATGGTTTTTATTTAGGGTCAATTTTGAACATGTTTTAAAAATGGCAGTGAAAACAATTTTTTTGCGCAAAAATGGTTAGAAAAACACCCTGAAAACGAAAAGTGTTACGGGAATGATGATTTTTTTAGGGTCAAATTTCAACATTTTTGAAAAATGCGAGTAAAACAGAATTTTTATGTGAAAAAAAGTGTTGTTTTGAGGAAAAAAGCACACTAATTTTTGGTAGAATAACATTTTTCTTTCCTAAGTATAATTTCAACATGTTTTAATAATGACGATAAAGACAAAATAATGGGATCTGAAACACATTAAAATTCTATTAGTTTTCATCCATGTTGTTAAACATATAATAACGTGACACTAAAGATCACTAAAATTATAATTGTTTTCAACCATAACATTAAAGATACAAAAAAAATTGGAAAATTTTCAGCCATAAAATTAGAAAACAATGACATTATGGACAAATTACATGACTAAATTAATCAAAATGTCATTATTTGTAGATTGAATGAAACATACATTATATCTCTAATTTATTGTTGCATTGTAGATATTCTAAACAATAAAAACCATCATAATTAAAACATATAATCCAACAAAATAAAATTTACTCATAACTTCTAATTTAACACCATATGGAAATCAAAATTTTTATTTCAAGATACGATGCAAACATAAGTTATATAAACTGTCTTAGACAATTATTAAAAATCACTCATATTTTCTTGCACACCATCAAAATTCACATATTCAGATGAATGACTGGATGAAAATGAAGATGTTCCATATTCTTCTCTTTCATCAACTAGTGCCCCATATGAGTCCACATGCATGCCCACCATTTTAGGTTTTAAAATTCTTTTGGATCTATGATTGGTTTTAGTGGACTCCCATCTCAACACTGTTCGTTCTAGTGACAAACTTTTCAGAATATCTATCATCTTGAAGTGAAGCATTCCTCTCTTTGTTAAATTGAAGTCATAAACAAGTATGTCAACATCCTCCATATTTAAGAGGTCTATGCAATGACGATTTATATTTGTACCCTTTATTTCTCTCTTTCCACCAATTTTTTTTATCAACTACCATATCTGGATTATACACACCATTGAATGGGTGTGTATTTGTGGCATACCAATGTACTTCAACACCTGTAACATCTTCATTTTCTATAATGACCTTTATAACCTTAGCAACCCAAAATGGATAGACATTGGGATCTCCATTTGCTAGCACTGCGATCATGCAACCCTCCTTGATATCCAGTACTAAACCCATAAAGGTCTTCCATGGCTTCACATTGTGCATGAGATATTATAGAACCAATATACATCTCTCCTTCCTCTACTTGTGAAGAATTAATAATACCGTGAGATTGTTTTTCTTCAACAATGTTTCTTTCCTCGTGTTCAGTTGACAGATTTTGTGGCCAAATGAATGGAATTTTCAAAGGTATATATTCATTTGCTGTTCTTGAAATCATATCACTTTGTTTATTCAAAAATGACTCCCACCAAACTAAATTAGCAATGTCAAAGTACTCATATGTTTATCTAATAATTTTTTTTAATTTCTTCTGGGCAATCAAAATAATTTATATCTTTGTTCTGTCTACGTGCATTATGAACTTGTTGTGCCTTGCAAAACAACCCCCCATGTCATATTTATTATTATTCACAAAACCATTAAAATATGAAATGGGTCCCTTTCAAAATAAAATGATGTCAATAATCCTTACTTTATAAAAGTCCAATAAATCCAAGGAAAGCAATATCTCTTTAAAAATTGGAAATAAAGCGAATATGTATGCGCTAAGCAATCAAAAGGCTTCCCACGACCTGATAAAGCTATTGGCGATATCGGTGATCGGCAGTTCCCTTTGTATATCAAGCATTGCTCATAGACTTTTCCCCGACCTGATATCGGCAATCGGCGATCGGTGGTTACCCCCGTTGAATCCTTAATGCGCATAGGCCCTTTCCCCGATTCGATATCGGCGATCGGCGATCGGCAGCATTCGAAACATTGTTAAAAATGTCCTCGCGCCCTGCCCGATCTGATAAGATAAGGCACAGTTTTCAATGAAAAGCCGTTAGAATGATTGGAAAGCTCGAGTTAATGACAATTAAGCCATAATCATTCCCGCTCGGCCGCCAGTACGCCCATTGCATGATTTAAAAGATCCTTAGGCAAATATCGCATTAATGAGCATTTATAAGGTGGTAGGTCCTATACGGTCCCTTAATGAATCCATCTTTTCAGATCTGCCTATAGATCATATCCGCGCTATTTTAATAAAGGCGAAATATATCGACGTTCTTCTTTCTATTTTACTCTCAGTTGCGAGTTTCATTATTATCTCAGTATTACGCCAAAACCACCTTTCTGTGCAGATTACAGATTTACCAAGCAATTCAGGCATAATGGGTAAAAAACAGAAGAAGGTTGCAGGCGCTATTGAATCACCAGCCACGCCGCAACTAATAGTAAACAGTAAGAAAGGTTTGATATCAGATACAACGTGCGCGGGACTTGCCAGAACAACTTGGCAAGGAACTTATGATTTGCTGGAAGTCGAGAAGCCTGAGCAGGTGGTAGAAGAAGCTACCGCAGATTCTACCAAAAAATCAAAATGCACTCTCAAGGACTTGGCCGACTCCTTCCTACATAGGATAGCGGCAAGAGAGAAAATGCTTCCATACACCGATGTTATCAAGTGGGAAATTGAAGAAATTCCTATCACAGACAGAAATTTCGTCGCAAAAGATGGAAGGATTTTTGGTTCCTTCAAGCCAGAGGATTTGAGGAAAATGTATCATTTGCCTATGCCAGAGAAAGTTTACAATAGCGCCTTTCTGGAGAAGTTCACAAGTGAGAATGAAATCGAGTCTGAACCCATCAGAGAGTGGAGGCAGAATCCAAGCAAGCACAAGCATGAATCCTCCGGTAAGTACTCAGTCGACTCCTTGTGTTCACCTTATTGCTATGCCGCTATAATGATGTGTAGATTATGGGGTCTGCATGATTCCGCCATTTTTACTATAGAAATGGTTCCCCTCATGGAGGTGGCAGTCAACAGTTGGATTATGGATTGGGCCACTATCCTTTCAGATAAGCTTGCCCTTGCTGTTAGTGAATTTAGGAATAAGACCAGAGTTAGCGAGAGGATAATCCCTCCATTCTACTACAACGCTTATATTTTGGATACCTTGTGTTTTAATTCCGAATTTCCTATTCTCGGTTGGAGGTGGACCACACAGGACCCCTCCCCCATCCATATTTACCACCGTAAGATGTGGAAGTCGTCTCATAAAGCTCACTTGTATCATATCTGTAACGGTTTCATGATTCCTATCTATTACGCCATTTTTAATAAGCCCATTCCAAGGATCTCTTACTTAGCCTCTTTTGACCTGCCGTCAGTGGGTAGCTGGTTTGGGGAAGAATATTTTACGTATGTTAGAGTCTTTGGCAGTCAAGCCAATCCCCATGTCCTTCCATTATATGTTCCTGACAAATTGTTAGCCCGGGAAATTGCCTACCAACTTTCAGCTAAGAGTACCACACAGACTCTTAGGTTAAAGCAAAAAAGGGGCTGGCCAACTTTTCCTTTAAGATGTGGAGTTTTCACCTTGCATGATTTAAAACATGCAGAAAAAGAAGCCATGAAAATTCAATCCCTAAACCTTCCTATAATCCCAAACAGAGCATATGACCCCAGAAAATATGCATACGCCGCTCTAGAGCATGCCAAATTATCAACATTTGAGCATAAAGAGGATATTTTTGATGATATGTTTGCCTCAGTAGAATCAATTGGTCATGCTAATGAGCTTGCTAAAACAAGGTATAATGACGAAGGGTTATCTGAGTTCAATAAGCTCAGGGAACAGAGGTTGCAAACTCTACCCCTGGATTTAATAATGCCAACCCAAGCGGCGTCTTCAAGCGAGCCTGGCAAGCAACAACAGAAAGAACCCCCTGCTACACTGAAAACCAAAGCGAATGAGCAAGAGGAACAACAGAAGAAAAACCAAGAGGAAAAACTGAGGAAAGAGCAGGCAGAGCGTTTAGCAAAAGAACAAGAAGAACTCTTAAAACGAGAACAAGCAGAACGCTTAAGAAAGGAAGAGGAAGATAGATTGAGAAAGGAAGAGGAAGACAGATTAAGAAAGGAGCAGGCAGAGATCCAGCACAAGGAACATGAACGGCAAGAGAAAGAGAAACAAGAACAACTGCTAAAGGAGTTCCAGTCCAAGCAAAACACCACCGATACTAATAAGGGTACTGTTACAGACCCCGAGCTGCAAAAGGAATGGCAGCATTTTAGTACCATTATCGGTGGAACTAAGGATTCACAGAATACCGAGACTCCTAAAAGCAGCGGCATACAGAAGGAAGGCTCATCCCAGGCTTTGAGCACAACCACCGGCCCACCCAAAGTTATGAATGTAGAAATAATTCCAAAAGGTCCTAGCGACCAAATCACTCTCCTGGTAGAAGACATTCCTCCACTAAACGTCTTCTACAGCCCTAAACATAAAGCCGTAGTAAAGCGATCAAGAAAAAGGCAGAGGATTGATCAACCTCCCCTCTTTCCTGAACAATCACTTACGGGCAACGTAGTCTGGAGGGAGAAACTCGATCCCTCTGATGACCTGACCAAGTTGTCACAATATGCAGGAGCTTATTCAGCTGCCACTATTGACAAAGCATCAGAGGTAGCAGTTCTCTTAAAGACAAAGGATCAAGAGATTTTAACTCTTCAAACGGAATTAGCAGATGTCAGACAAAGGGTAATACAAGCTGAGCAGCGATTAGCAGGACACCAACAAGAAACAGTGCGCGTAAGCGAGCAGCTATTGGAACAGCAGAAAATCCATAGCCAATTGATGCAGCAATGGCAGGAGGAGAAACAGTCGATCACCCAGGCAGCCATCCAAAGGCAAAACGAGTTGACAGAGGTATTGGAGCAACTAAAAGTGGCAAATGAGCAATCTTTGAAGGCCAAAGATGAACGTATTGTTCAAATTACAGCACAGTTGGAAGCTACCAAGGGAGATGCGCAGATACAAGAATTCAAAAAAGAAGCAATGATAATCAACAAAGCACTTGTATCCCAAATTAAACTCTTGGCACAATCCCTCTCTCAAGCAGAACCACTCTGTGAATTAGCTACGACTGTGAGCGAGCAGGTAGAAAAGGCTAGAGAACAATACAATCAAGCAGAAGAAGATATCACAGGCTATATTGAATGGCAAGATTCAAAGTCAGGTAAGGAAGCCAATTTGCCTCGAATACTGGAGGTCCATAAAAATATATTGTTTACAGAATGCCAGACACAAATATTAAAGGCAGAAAGGGCAGCATCAAGATGTACATTAACCGCTGGTAATTTGGCCGATCTAGTAAATGATACTCTATATTTGGCCAATATTGTTTCCCAATGCACACCTGGAAAAATTACTACTGCAAATACATTGGAACAAACATGCTACCCTGATCTAGAGGGCAGAGCAAGATCAATCATCACGGTTAACTCTTTAGACATGGATGCATATTGGCAGTTTCTAATCAAGCCGCATGAACAAAGATCTGCTCTCAAATGCCTAACCGATGCCGTTCAATGCATGATCCCCGATATCCAAGATTCCACCTACGCTGCCCAGCTCAGTTCCAGGCTCAACAAACCCCCTGAAGTTGAGCCAATGCTCACCATCAATCAACTCAGGTACAAGGGAAAGCAGCCGACAGAGTGATTCATCATCCAGCTCCTCCGATTGCCAGCAAAATAGCAACAAGAATTTATTGACATCAGCTTAGTTAGCTTTTCTGTTTTTATAGATATTTTAGATTAGCATAGTATTTATAGACCCTTTCATGCATTTAGAAAGGGTCGTAAAATTTTGTATAAGACTTAACAGACTGAAGTTTGCACTATTGTGCTTCAGCCTCTATTCTTTTATGAAACTCGACCACTTGCTTTTACTTTAATGGAGAAATTTTTTGAATCAATTGTGCACTACTGTCATTGATGCAAAGATTTTTATGCGTTGAAGTAGAAGCCATACATAGCGATTCATATCGAGAGTGGCTTACGATTCAAATGGTATTTTTATCCTTTGTTTGGATTCATTCTGTGTATATGATTTCACTGTGTAATTATTCTTGCTATCATTAACTGTATACATGCGTAATAATAGGAAATCTTGTCCATACCATTATTGGATGTTCAGATGATATGCCTTATTTTTTTCATGTATGCATTGATGATATGAACCTTTAAAGTCTAGTAGCATCGCTTTAATCGCTGTGTCTAACTATTTAGGTACAGCAATATTGAATGATTTAATATCTGTGTCTTGAGAATGCAGTCATCTATATAATTGTATTTTTAAGATATAGAACATCAAAAGCTACGCTTTAGAAATTCAAATAGATTCCCGGGATAGTTTTATTTACTTACATTTCTGTCAATAGTTTTAGTCAGCCACCTATCGCCACTGTTATCTACAAAGTATTCATTCATCCCATTCATCTATTTCTGGGAAACTGGTCCCATTATCCCCAGTCAGAGCCACTACACCAAACGGAAAAGGAACTGCACTAAGGTCCGGACCGGTTGGTTTCCCCCAATGTTTGCGCAACGATTTTTGAGGCATCAACATTTTTGGCGCTAGAAGGAGGGCCCAACTATGAATGGCAAGCAAACCAAAAACCACAAGCCATTCTAAGAGTAATTCTCCCTCCGATTCTCCTATTCATTCTCGATCGCGTGCTGCTTCTCCAACGCGTAATCAAGAAGAACAGGAATCAACTACCACTGCTCACACCCACCATCCCTCAGAACAATTGAGTCTTGAATCTCCTGAAGTCCAATCTCTTATCCAAAAACTTCAGACTTACTCGATCTCGCCACAAAGATCTGAGGTATCTCAAAGCAGTGCGACTTCGCAGTTCCATTTATCCCATCCACTGACTAGATTGCAAAGTGGAAAACTTGGTATCGAACCCATTCAGTTCCCCTTGCCCGAAAGGAAAAGGGCCAAGAAGCACACTGATGAGTCTGATAGTGGGGAACTTTCATCCACATCCTCCATCTCATCTTCTCATCTGCAAAGTCTACCACCCACTCCTCCACTACATACTGTTGTCTACCAGGGAACACAAACTTCAACATCTCAGTCGGCTCACCCTTCAGTATCATCTTCTTCCCATACATCTGGAACCCCAATAATAGGATCAACCTCTGGTACTGTTATAATGGTAGATCCATGGACGAGACCCGGCGCGGTCAATATGCCTACGCCATTGCATCCTTTACCAGATGCACCTGAAAAGTGGCTCCCTAAGTTCAACCCAGACGATGGAACTCAGGCCGAAGAACATATTAATAATTTCATGCTATGTATGGTTCTGTTGTGGTAAAAACACAACCCCCCATTGTTGATGTGTTCACTTCAATTAATGGGGACCCTTTCTATAAAAATTTTGGCTAGGCACCTTTTTAATTTTTATTTTAATTAATTGCCTTATGCTTTCGTTAATTTTTAGTTTTCTTTGGATTCTTGTTTTGATTGGTTTGTTAAAATCGATTTTTTATAAGCTTCCCGTTGACGCTTGTTTCGCTTCATTTGGTCAACTGGTTTGAAAATGGCACTCCTTTGAAGTCTCATCATTTATCTAGTCTGGGTTAAAAATGCATGAAATGTACAATATCGCATTTTGTAAATAAATTAGTTCAATAACGCATTCATTTTAAATATTAACCCGTAGCAATTTTTTACTAACATTTTTCATTTTTAGTAATACAACCAAATTATTAATTATCGAGATTTTAAGAAATTCACTCCAATTTTCTAATCAAATCTTAATCTCGAAAAATCTAAACATTCAAGTGGCTGCAGTTTATTTGTCATTTATTTTCCAAAGTAACTATAGTTTAAAAACTCAAATTCATAAAAATAAAATAAAAATAAAAATTGATTTTTATATATTAAATTAATTATTAAATTAATTATTATTTAATATAATTAATTAAATTAAATTTATTATTTAATATATAAAAATGTATAACGCATCGGGAGTTTATGCGATATCGGGTCGGCAATTTTATTCGTAACATATTATGAAGAACCCCGATACACCTCCACCTTCCCGACGGCCGATACCCGATGGGCTCTTATCGCCGATATACCAAAGACCTCCCGACGGCCGATACCCGATGGGCTCTTATCGCCGATATACCAAAGCCTTCTCCACGCCGATGGTACGATAAGACATGGAGTATTAAGCATGTTTCAAGTTTTATATTAGTTTGAGGTTGTTAAAAAGATCATTCATACGTATGAATAAGGTTAGTGTATTTAACGTAGGGAGTGAGGTTAGCTATGGTAGTATGGTAGGATAATATTTTATATATATATATTAGTTATGGTAATATGAGTAGGTTAGTATTTTATATATATATATATATATTAGTTATGATAATATGGGTAGGTTGTATTTGTAATATTAATTAGTTTTTATATTATATACGTATGTATTATATAATTAATTAATAATATGAATATATTATATTAAGTTAAATTAATTATATATTATTTAATTAATAATAGTTCAGATTAATAATTTATAACATTTAATTAATTAATTAATTTAAATTTAAATATTATTTAGTAATTAGTTTTTAATTAGATTTAATTTGTTTATAAATAGTTAATTAAATATTCGTTAGTTAGTTTAGGATTAGCAATTAAATTAGAATTAATTAGGGTCTAATTTAGGATTTAATTTTTAATTCAAATTCTGATTTTTAGCCCAGCAACAGAATTTACAGATTTATATCAGATTTGACCCATCAACTTTGGAAGCTCATAACTTGAGTTCTACTTGGCCAAATGAGGCCCAGCACAGCTCATTGGAAAGAGAAAATCAAGCAGAACATTTTGAAGGAGGTTTCACCAATAGATTTGATCATTTATTGGGCCAAAAATCAGGCAGAAGATCAGGCTCCGAATTTTGGAAACAAAATCAATTTTCTGAGTTATTGTTTTCAATTTGATTTGTCCAAAACCTCT